>DVZL01008658.1:0-10142 GCA_018236625.1 Lasaia peninsularis | reverse complement strand
CTTGTGGTCGGGCTGTTAAACCTTATGTGGAAGTCTACTGGCTGCCTTACCTTCTGAACCGGAACACGACAATGTCATTATGGCGGCAGGAATAAGTAAGGCGGTGGATACCTACTACCTACTACCACCTACCCGGGCGAGTTGCTGTACAGCATATAATATAATGAAATAGGGAGGCATTTGACCGCCATCTCACTTGATGTGACGATGCGGTCGAAGATGGAACATGCCTACCCAGAAACAACCCCTTCCTCAGGTTTATCATTGCTATGTTGTATTTTTCCGAGAAAACACTAGTAGGCAACACAATTCACTCCTTTGACCATTCACATTAGAAATGACGATTAAGATCGTTTTGTGCGGATAGGTGGGATTTTCACGACATAAGGGTGTATTATTATTTAATTCTAAATATGGTACTCCTCCCATGGCAGAAGTACAGCGGAATAAGCTTTTCAAACAGTACGATTTTGAATTATTTACCACCAGTGCTAATGCAGTAAGACATCGACTGCATGATCGGCGGCATCGTTTACTATGTTGTTAGTTTTTCTTTTTTAATAATATTTTTTTATGTAACCTCTATTCGTGAGAATCTGTAAGTGGATTTATGTATTTATCCTTAGTTTCTAAATTTCTTGTCTTTGTATAAGCTGTTGGTCCTCCAATTGAAATAAATAAAAAAGTTATGATGGGTAGAAAAAAAGCATGTGATTAGCTTTTACAGGAGCTATGACTCGTGTTTACTTTAAAGAGACTATATTAACCCATGGGCTTATGTTTGTTTCTTGTCGTCCAGTTCGACAAGAATGGTAAATTCACGCAAGTTCAGTTAGTTTACACAAGACCTGTAATGTTACACAAGTCCAGCTTCGGACTAAAACTTTTTATCATCTCCTGATTCTAAAAAATACAGAGTGAAACCTCAAATTCATATCCCTGGAACTGTTAAATTTATTTTGATAAGAGATTCACTTGCAAATATATGATATAACGTGGAGTAACTTAGGCTGCTTTTATTTTAAAAATGCTTAAAATAAAAAAAAATCGTGATTGATTACCAGGCCTAACACCCCGGTCACAAGACAGTGATGCATCTACAATATCTACGGTGCTTATTGGCCTCGTTTGTCTCTTACGATCAGGAAAACCGTGTGCTTGTTCCGTGTCTTATCTCATAAAAAAATTAATGAAAACGGGGACGAAGTGTCGGACATATCTAGTAAAAAATATAGGCAGTAAAAATATTTTATTAAGGTTAAGTTTGCATTACAGTTCGATTCATTTGTACTTTAAATGGATTTAAATGACTTAAGTTTCATTTGTACCCGTGTACATGTAAAGTTCGGTTCCATCGAGTTACCAAGTTCACTCTATTTGAAACTGTCGCGATTGTTTACTCTTGAGCGACACGTTCCGTACCACTTGCTCTTAAACTGCAACTTCATCAACTTGTAAAGTGTTTACTTCGCAGAGAGATATACCGGTATAAACAGTAGAAGCTGAAAATTATTAGGCATACAATTATTCTACAGTATTCATAATATGCTTATTGCTATTTTTACAATATAATCAGCGATTATATCTCTTTCGGTGGATTAAACTGCAACTTCATCGACTTGTAAATTGTTTACTTCGCAGAGAGGTATACCGTAGAAGCTGTAAATTATTAAGCATACAATTAATCTGCAGTATTGCTTATTATTATGTTTACAATATCATCAGCAATAACACAGTTTCGGTGAAATTGCATTATCATCTGTGTATTTTTGACGCTCGATTACCAACGATGAATACATTTCATCAAGTAGCCTGTGCTAGTACTTACTTATTCTTTTTCGACAAACATAATCTAATTATCTAATTAAATAAAACACATCTAATATGTTAACATTTTACAGTATATCTAGTTCCTTCGCCCACTTGAATTATTTTAATGATAACATAAACAACTTTCAAAGAATATTGCTAAAAAGCACACTCGTAGATAGTTATAAAGTAGTCTATATGTTATTCTCATGTATAAGCTTATTGTAAAGTTCCATTTTTTCGTGAAATAGTAACATACATCCATACATACTTACAAACTTTAACGTTTATAATATTAGTAGGATAATTGTATCAAAGAAATCTAGTATATACAATGGGTATTCAGATATTAATTTTGCCACTTTCTCATGCAGTGAAGACAATAATAATCTTTTATTTTGTTCCAGGTAAGCATGAAAGGACTTTTTCCCGCCATGTTATTAATGGGTTTGTCTACTCAATAAAAATATAACACAAAAATAATAATAGTTTTCTTGTACGTAGGTTTATTTTAAGAAAGTTTCTTCCTGTCCTTGTATTTTCCCAAAATATTATCATTGGTTTTTTAAGTTCTTAGTATTTTTTTTTGGTTTTTTTATTGAGTATATCAAATTTTATTGTTTCTTTTTTATGCATCTGCCGTTATTGTCTCTCTTTTCTGTTGGTCCATAGGTATATTAATCCGCTACGCCTCTGTGCTCATCGTATGTTTACTTAGTAATACATAATCAATACAACATAGTTGATTCAAACGATTTCACCAACGCGAACTACTTTTTAATTACACATAATTAACGTTTTATGTTTCCGCCTCCTCTGATCTGGTGTCTGGACTGGCTATCATAAATGCCTGAAATTATTTTCGCTAATTGGAATTATTGCATATATTATTTAGAATTAAACCAGCAGCAGCAATCGATTGTTAATCTCTTAGTAAAACTAGTTTTAGTATCGACTACTGTCCGCGTTTCTATTTATTATTTAATTTTATACATTTCTTAAACAAGAGTAGCTTAAGCTATTTTTTATTATATTAGCTGTCTGCTTGTGAAAGTTCTGTTAAATTTTGGTCAGCCGTTTCGGAGATTGGCGGGTACAAACAGACACACAGACGGACAAGAATTCTAAAAAATACTATTTTGGTATATGTACCTGAACATACATATGCACTAAATAAAAAGGGCTTATTTTAATTGTATATACAGACACTCCAATTTTATTTATTTGTATAGATGGGGTTAATCTGTTTCGTGAAAATATCCCCTTTTGTAACCCCCGACGGGGAAAGGGGGTTGTTATAATGCGTTTGTGTGCGTGTGTTGCATGTTAGAATATGTGTGTCTGTCTACTGAACGATTAGATCGATTGTGATGCGGTTTTCTTTCGTTTGAAACCTAATATGACTGAGGTGGTTCTTAGCATCAATTTAAATATGTCCAGATGTTCCAGGTTATTAGCTCATTTGCTAGTTGTGAAATTGATAGCTTTGATACTCTGGTCTGACGTAGGAGCTCGAGAATCCTAATATTCAGCCCGTGGTCTATGTATTAGCCAACCAATTTTTAATGATTTTTTTGATTATTTTTTATGATTATTTGATTTATTTTGTGAAGGTAGTTATTACCTGTTAAATCCATTATAGCTTAAACGTTGATTCAAAAAGAGTATAGAAACATTTCAATTCGATTACATGTTAAAATAAGCGGGTGTTTGGTACAGTAAATAGGTTCACCGAAATATATTTCTATAACGCTACCGAAAGGTACTTGACTTCCATTTTTATGGCGGTATAAAGAGGAAACCGACGGAAATATCGATTTTATTCACGTACGAGTACTTTTCCATATGGAGAGTTTGTGGTAACTAACATAAACATAAGTATTTTGTAGTACGTTCCTTTTAAGAATGCAGGGTTTTATCGTTACTCGCTGATTGGTTAATGGGTCACCATTAACCAATCAAATCACTCACAATTAAAAAGTCAAGTTCGCAGTGGCCAATTGAAGTCATTATTTGATATGAAACGATTATATCTTATAATAAATCTTAACTTTGATTAAACACTGAAATATTAACGCAAACGTTATACATAGTAGTTATAATAAAGTAGATAAAGCTTATTGAATAAAGCTCAGCAGTAAAATATGTCACTTTTTTATATTTGATTGATTTTTTATAAAACTAAGGGCCTCTTTCACCATCTCTGAGTAAAGTTACACGTAAGCTAATCGCTCAGCAAACCTTTGGTTTTACTGGCTTTCTTATAAGAGACAACCGTAACTATAGACACCATAGATGTTGTAGCTACGACGCTGTCATGTGATCAGGCCTTATGTGCAAGTCTACGGGTTACTATAACCTCCGGACCGGAACATGACAATGTCAATAACACTGCCGTTTATTCTAGTTACAGATCAAGCTAAAGAAAACATTTGAGTGACATAAAAAATATTTACTCAACCTTTTGATCAAATAACTATAAAAAGACATTAAAAAATATTCATTTATATTTTTTCAAAAATAATTATTCAAACGTTTTAGGTTGCAAAACTTTTTTTCATACAAACCTCTGAACAAATATTAGATTTTTTGCTTCTGGCTGTATACTGAACTCTTTCCATCGGTTTGTGTGTCTTTGTGCTGAGCCTGTATGTGATTTATGTGACTGATTAATACTCATACGGTGACCGAGCAAAAAAACTTTTACCGAAGACCTTCGGTTAAGTCTGCTTGGTGTGTACCCATTATAAAGAGAACGTTTTAAATTTTTGTGATTTGTACCGGCATTAAATGAAAACTTGCCATGTCAGTTGCACGCCTCAATTGTGTTTTCTCCACGTTTTGTGAATTGTGAGGATAAGTGACTAAACGAGAACCGGTTTGTGGTGAATTTCATAAGAATATAGATCTTACGGTTTATAAATGTTTGATATAACGTGTAAGTACATTTATACATAGCACACACATTACTTAACCGGTCTGTATTCAGAGACAGTACACACGTAGATTTGAGATTAAGAAAATTATGAAATCAATGAAAAAAACCGAATTAGTGTTACGAAAAGGTTTTTTAATTTTTGGTCTGTGATTTTTTCATGTGCTTGTTAGTTTTAGGAAGGACTGAAAGATATTATTTGTGAGTCCAACGCCTTCCTTTAGAGGCTATTTTAAGTTTTTTTTATTATTATTATATAAATTATTACAGATAAAGTAAAAATTCAGATAGCGACCCACCCAGGCTTCGTACGGGTATACTATACATGTTATATGCATAAAAACCTTTCTATTGTATCACTCTATCTATTTAACAAAACTGCATCAAAATCCCTTGAGAAGTTTTAAAGATTCAAGCGGTTCCTACGCTATAGAGCAATATAGGGACCGAGAAATCGACTTTGCTTTATACTATGTAGTGATGGTAAACTATGTTTATGTTTGCAATAAAAATGTTTCTTATACAAACATCAAATAAAGAATAAATTAAGGTCTATTGACTAATATTTAAAGAAAATTAAATAAATATAATTAGGTTATAGGCTAAATCGTCATGTAGAAAAAAGGCATATCAGAGCATCTAATTGAACAAAAAACTTTCCTAGAAAATACCAAACAATTGGGGACCGTAGTAAAAATTACTTTTGTAACCACAGCAGCTGCTACTTTCCCAAGACGTCTAAAATATTTGATCGCAAAATGACCTGTTACTTTTATTTCATTTTAAAACCACTTTTGTAGCCATTTTACTTTTCTGGTATTATTAAAACGTTTATGTTTTATTGGTAACTAGCTGACTCGGCGAACTTCGTACCGCCTATTAGACAATGCCTTTTAGCTGAACTAATTTAAGCTTTTGAACATAATACAATTATACAAAATAAATATTAATATGGATAGATATAAAAGTATTTTATTATTATGAATAAAACATACAGAAAGAGAATAAAAATAAAAAAATCAAAAATATTTTTTTGTTATCCTTTAGAATAAATCTTAGAAATTCATTTCGGAATTAGAAATTTTAATTGACTCACGATAAACTGGATTGTTCAAATGTTACACATGTTTAAATGTTAACTTTTGCCATTATTTCTTTACAGACGTATACATATTTGAGGAACTTCTATACATGTATCTGCTTAATGCACTTTTCAGCCTTTTTAGACAATGCATAAATGTCAATAATTACTTATAGTATTTGACAGGATGGGCAACAAATGTCTGACATGTACTAATCATTTATTGAAATTGATTCATTTTTCGTAATTATTTATTAATTTAGTTATCATTGTTTTTAAGATGTATTCTACTATTCGGGGTACAATGCTATAATCTGTGGTATTCGAATCATGTATACCATTAAGTCAACCATTTTTCTCCTTTGAAATAAACTTAACTTCAAAAATTGACTTTGATTTAATTATCATGGTGACATCTTTGTTGTTGTTATAAAAAACTGCTGAACCAATTTGCATAAAATTTTAAACAAGAATCATCAAAATCCATTTGGAATCGGCGGATCCAATGCGTAACAAATATAAAAAATAATTCACATTCTTTCACACACATTCTTGTCATTTTTGTCACCGTTTGTATTTTTTCAATTATTTTTTTCCCAATTATCAACATGTCATCCAACAGTAGCTTATATCTCATATGTGTAAAACATAGTTTTAGTTACACCATTTATATCTTATGAACGGCTGGACCTTTATGATATGAAGACAATCATTAGAAGCAACATGACAAAGTGTGAGTGAATGAGTGAGGACTTCAATTTTGATTTTTTTTTTGTACACAATAGTCGAAACCGTATAATTTTTTAAGTTGACGCTTCGTGAAACTCATATTTGAAATGATAAAACACATGTACTTTTTCACATATTACTTATAATAACTATATTTTAGGATATAGGTAGTAAGATCTTCAAAGAGCCGTAACCAATGTATCATATGTCAGTAATGAGGAATCCATTGATCACTATTAGATTTTTTTCTACAAAAGCAGGAGTTATAGCCGCCTCGTTGGCCGAGTGGCTAGCGTACGCGCCTAACCGAGTCGACTCACCGCGAGGCTCGGGTTCGATTCCCGACGGGGAGACGCTTTTGTGTGATGAATATAGATGTTTTGTATTTCCGGGTCTGGGTATTTATTAAATTTATCCTAGTATTTATTAAAGTATTTCCATGTATTAGTATCGTTGTCTAACACCCATAGCACAAACATTTAATTTGCTTACTTTGGGGTTAGATAAATTTGTGTAATTTTTCCAGTAATATTTATTTTATATGTATTATAATATTTATTATAGCTTCAAAAATCAAAAACAGCGTATCACAGAAAATCCAGTGGAAACTTTTCAGCAGCTGCTTATACTGGGTTATTTAGGTGAAAGTCTCGTAATGGTCATTAACAGTGTTGTGGTAAGTGTTGGGTTTTTGTTCAGAGCTCTCTAATTACATCAAAGGCATACTTTCCAACTTTTCTTCATTAAAAAGTCCTATTTATTCTGCGGTTTTTTTTCTGGTGGATCTGGTGATCCTTTGTAATGCCTTAAGTCATGAACGCCAACGATGTCATTTTTAATTATTTTACTAGTATTTTAAGTAACTGATTAAAAATATCTTTTCAGTAATGCAATATATTTTTTGTTTACTTAACTTATAATTCTTTATAGAACTTAGAAGACCTATATTATCCAATTTTGTTGGTAAAAATGTATTAAATATTTATTTCACAGATATCTAATCATTGATTAGAACTTTTTCATCCTCTATTAATTATTATCAGTTTATGTGATTATTTAACTTATAATTCTTACAAGTATTTTTTCGATACCCTATAGAATAAATCTTAGAAATTGTTTTCGGAAAAAGAAAATTTAATTCACACAAAATAAATTTCTGAACGCAAGCGTACATTTTAAACATTTGCCATTATTTCTGTACGGACGCTTAAATATCTGAAGAACTTCCTTGTAACTGCTTAATGCATTATTCAATCTTTTTAATTGATTTAAAAAAATACAGACAATGTCAATCTTTACTTTCAGTATTTGACAGGATGGACAACATTCATCACTAGTTTTCATTGTTTTTAAGATCTATTATCCTATTCGGGGCGGAGAAAAATCCAAAGAATCAAAATCTTTGAAAATTGGTCCGGCAGATCTTGTGTTATAAGTGTTGTAACAAACCCGACTTTCTTTTATGTATATAGATATTGTTTTGTCAAATCGTTTATTAGTAATTAATTATCATGGGGCATTCGAAAAATTCATCTGATAACCGTAAAAGCTACTCAGTTAACGATGGGAAATATAGTTACCAATGTTTTTTAATTAAATTCTACCAACAAGCACCAATATTTTTTTTCTGTGGATAGATTTCAACGTAAGACACAATAAACTTTGTTATGTACATTACTAGCGACCCGGCCCGGCTACGCACGGATATACATCTTATATACATAAAAAACTTCCTCTTGAATCACTCCATCTATTAAAAAATACCGCATCAAAATCCGTTGCTTCGTTTTAAAGATTTAAGCATACATAGGGACAGACAGAGAAAGTGACTTTGTTTGTATGTTGTGATAACAGATTTAAATAAACAGCTTAACTCTTAAGTTTGGGACACAAATTGATATGAAATAAATAATACATTGAAATATATTTAGTTGACAAATACATTTATATCTTTCTGTCGTCTGCAAAAATATTCACACACTTGAAATAAATACACGCATACGACCGACCCGCCCTGGCTTCGCACGGGTATACTATACATCTTATATACATAAAAACCTTCCTCTTGAATCACTCTATATATTTAATAAAACTGCATCAAAATCCGTTATGCAGTTCTAAAGATTTAAGTATACATAGGGATATAGGGACAAAGAAAGTGACTTTGTTTTATATAGCGATGTTGGCATGGATAGTAATGGTAATATTTTCTTGCTTTTTGTGAATATAAACTTGTTTTTATGACTTGTTTAAGGGTAAGATTCCATACCTACAAAATAAACAAAATTTTGAGTTTGTTTTTGATGAAAAGCTTCTAACTTGGACCACAAAACTCACCCCGTTCACCGAAAATAGGACACGCTTCAGCGCTTACAGTTAACAAGCTCGATTTTCTTACGGCGTCTCGTGTCGTATTGAGATTTCTATGGGCACGCATTTACTAGCTCCTGAATTATTTTCATTTTATTGTTACCTGTAGTTTTTGTATGTACCAGTAGTTTTGTTTGGGTTAGTAGAATGCGTCAATCTCTATATCACTCCACAAAAAAATAAAAAGTGCCGTCACGCTTACATCCCCAGAGGGATTGGCAGAGGTTCATATGTACCAATTTTTTATGATATTGGAAGGCAAAGGTTGGCAACGCACCATTTCCACCTTTGGTGTCTATAAGCGACGTGTATTTCTTACCATCAGGAAATCCGTCCGCCTATTTGCCTTCCAATATCATAAAAAAAACCCTTCTAACGCGAGTCCGATTCGCACTTGGTGGATTTTTTTTAATCAAAACCTTAAGATTTTTAACAAAGCATACGAATGCAAACACTTGAAAACTTCACATCTCTTCAATTCAAATCTTCAAGTGAAATGCGACCTTGCTACGAAAATACTATCATTTGAAGAGATAAAGGGACGGCACACTAACAATATGCCGTCATAAGGGTGGTAATATTTTGCGGTGGGCTCTATTCAAGGGGTCTCTCGACTTACCCTCGTGGTGGTTCGAGGTTAATGAGCGCTGCGCTATTGCAGTTGCTTTTTCCTCAAACAAAACATTTACATTCGTTTTGAATAGCTACGATGCTCTGAAATTCGAATTCTTAGCGTCCTTATTATGCCTGGTCTACACGAGATTCGTAACTAATGCTAATTTGTCACTTGTTCTATTGAATATATGTATAAGTGCAAATATTATTCATATTCAATTGACGAATTGAAAATAAATAAATATTGTCATGGCCATAGCTCCAAAAAAGTAAGCAGAGGTTCATATGCAGATACGGTTAGCCAAAGATATTAAGCCCATCCATGTGACAGATCCCTCGCAATATTGGGTACAAATGCCGCGTTTTCTCACGATGTATTCTTTCGCCGTAAGAGCAATCAAAAATATGCTTAAGTTAAAAAAACCCTTAGGTACTTGGACCACCAAAATGGATATCTGAAGTTCGTAACACTATTTCATTAAGGTTCTCAGTGACAAGTTAAATCCTTGTTAGAAGTGTTTAGTGATAATAAATAATAGTTTTAAAAAAACTAAAAAAAACACGCTTTTATTGGTTGTACAACAAAAAACTAGAAAATAATTC
>DVZL01008657.1:0-10142 GCA_018236625.1 Lasaia peninsularis | reverse complement strand
AGCTACTATTATAAAATGTTAATAAAAAAAATATTTACAAAAACAATGTAATAATATGTTTAGGACATATTATTACAGTGTGTTCCCACTAATTTCTAATACGGCTGGACTTCGATGGGACTTTCACTGGCAGACAGCGGATGTAATAAGCAATGACGCGGACGAAGTCGCGGGCACAGCTATTAATCTTATATAAAAAAAGAATGTCGTCAGTAAAAACTATATATTTTTATATTCTTATATTTCAAATTTCAATTAACAAAAATAAATTTGATGATACAAAATAGTATCAAACATGTGTAAACGGTGGTTTATGTCCAATCTACGTACTAATTCAAAATAACAAGTAACAACTATAGGTTCATTTTAGGCTATTCCACCCTATGTCCTTGTGAACAAAATCTTAGGAGAAGCTATATTTTTACAAGCCTTTATTTAACTTGCAATGCGTATATGTATCTATGTATTTTAGGGTGGTTAGTTTGGAAACATATATCTTCAATCAATTTAGCTGAAATTGTGGAACACGTTTAATTTGGATGATAATACATAGTGTGCTTAGTGCCGTCATTCTAAATCCTATATGGCGGAACATCTAAGAAGGCGGACTAGTTATTTCTAAAGCACTACAACAAAAGTGTTCAATAAATTTCAAATAAAAGGGTTTGCTGACGACTACTCGAAAACCCAGTGTTGGTGCGGGTCTCCTCTATAGAATAGACTATCTGCCTTCCTACCAGGTAGCTCGTGAGAGGCGAGCATAGATTAACTAGTCATTACCAATAGTATAATGGCATATTCTACATTATTCATCGTTGGCGCTTGGTGAAACTTCCACATATTCATATTTTAAATGAGAAACTCGTGTACTTTTTCAATGTGAAAAAGTACATGTGTTTCTCATTTAAAATATTACCAATGGTGGTGCAGCAACCCGCTCGGGTAGGGATCCTCCGTTTTACATATTCCTGCCGCTATAATGACATTGTCGTGTTGCGTTCTGGAAGGTAGAGTAGTCGGTAGACTTGCACATACGGTCTAACAGCCCGTCTCTTGCCGCCAGGAGACCCGTGTGCTTGTTCGCTGTCTTATCCCAAAAAAGTAAGGTGACGTCATTAAGCCACATTAGTTGTTATTAATACTCTGCTATAATTTGAGTATCAAATGAAAGGACCTACTAAAAATAACACTGAGGAACCTGTCTCACAATAACTAAAAAGTAGTAAAATACTTTTTTTTTTAATAATAAAAAGGATTTTTTAATATCAATTTATAACGCCATCACACGTTTTATATGGTATTAAAACTTATCTCGATATGATGTTCCACAAAGTAACACCTGTTTATATTTACAGATAGCGAGATACCCTTCAAGCACGTGTCGTGTATGAACGAGGAGGTGTGGGCGGTCCGCTCCGACCACACGCTGCACCGGCGGCTCGGGGTCTCCGACACCAACCCGGCTGGTATCGCCTGGCAGCACATACTCTGTGGACCCCTGCTCTATATAACCGTCAGGGCTGCCCATTAAATTATACACGAATAAATCAACTTTTAATGCTCTTGACAATTAAAAAACATACATTAGACACGTTTAAAATTACCAAAATAAATCAAACATATACAGGGTGCAACGGAATACTGTGATAACATTGAAGGATGTATTGACACATCGTGTTCAGAATGAGATATCTGCACATTATGATAACTGAAATCGCACATTTTTGAATTGTACCAAAATTAAAAAAAAATGTTTGTGACAACCCTAACAAACGAACTATTTTATAAGTAATGTCTTTTATCGTCACTGCCCCTCACCCCCAACCCTGAGTCTGCCGACATCTTTTTAGTACTCAGTGGAACGCTGCTTTGTATAACCGTAAGGACTATCCTGTAATTGGAATAACCTGTATTTGAAAACTGTAAACGCACTTTATTTTTTACCGTACCAAAATTAAAAAAATATATATTTTTGTGACAACCCTAACGTGTCCCCTCCCTTCTTAACCGCGTACCCTATTCCAACATCTAATGAGTAGGATTAAAACTCTGGAAGTTTTCGTTTAGAACATTCATGGACTTTCGATTACTCAAAACACTATTGAAAATAAAAGCTGCATCTAAATATGTTCATATAACTACCAAATTATAATTCTTGTTTTATTGTTTTATTATTAAAGAAACATGTTTATTTTGGATGTTTATTTGTTTTTGGATAGCGATAGTTATTATTTAATCAATTAAACAGCGACTTTTCTGTTCTATTTTTTTATTTCATACGTATTAAAACACAGTTATGCAGCAGCTGTCGTTTTTTTTATATTAAGCATTTTCACAGTGACCAGCAAGTGCAGTAAAAGTTGATTTACCAACAAGGTATCAAGTATTGGACTGTCATGTCATTGTATAATTAAGTCCCAAAAAAAATAAGATATCGGATTTATTCATAAGGGTAAATTATATATGAAAATAGTTTTAAGACATTGTGGTGCCTATTCTGATTTTATCCTAAAGTATTTCAAGTTGTAGCCATCTTTTTATTTCATGATTCTTTATTGTATTTAATATGTAATTTTTATAGCAGTTTAATATGTAACATATTATCTCTATATGATATTATTTCCGGCAACCCCCGATTTGGCCTTATCAAAGTAATATGCAGAAACAGAATTTTTTAAGCAGGTCGAATTAATGGTGGTTTTGTAATCGACTTTTTTGTATACTAGATATTGCGTCTAAACTAAATTGTTTTAAAATAAATTTTAGGACTCAAAGCAGAATTGGCGCCATTATCAATCTTACCTTATACTTACAAGTGCTAAAGACGTGTAAAATGTGCACAAAGCTAAAGTAAAATAGATTTTTTAATTTTGTCATGTATCATTTTTGTCAAACAATACATTCCAAAGATAACAATGAAAAAAGTGGGAAGTATTTATAGCTGTTATAAATATTTTAGTTTAGAGTAATAGTATTATGTTTAATCAGAGTTAGCTATTCCTGCTCCTATTTTAGCGATTTTGATTAAACTTCGGTCTGTTTGAACCTCTACTTAGTAAAGACTCGATCAAAATTGTTATAATAGTATATATGTAATAGTTTTCTCATGATGATTTATTTAAAAAATAGTCTGGTAACATATTACGATATTTTTTTAGATTTTTTAATTTCAAGTTAAGTTGTAGGTTGTTGAGATAATAAAAATTCTGTAATAATACAAAACATACATAATTGTAAATTAACTTGAAATATACTAAAAGAAAAAACTTTGGGCTGAAAAGAATGTTTGGGAGTTTATTAGGTTATGGTACACCGTGAAATAGTGATGATACTTCCATTTCCTAAAAGTTTCATAAAAAATACTGATATATTTGTAAACTGTTATTTGTATTTATATTATGTTTGTAGTTACTTTATTTGTATTTATTTATAAAAAAATTTTTGTGATGAATAAGCAATAACAGCTGGCCTGGATTTTTGCTAAAAAATGGAAAATATGATAGTCATTATTAAAACACATATAGTCGAAAATTTAACACTATAAAACTGCAAAAAATCCGGCTTCAACATCATTATTCAAATTTTAAAAAAAATTAAAAAATCGGTTCAGTCGAAAGTTTTAAGGTTAGAAACATAAAAAAATACTGTCGAATTGATAACCGCCTCCGCCATATTTTGTCGGTTGAAAAGAACATTATTTTAGGGTATAATAATTTTATTATACTCCAAAATAATTTAATATAGCCTAAGTGGGACTAAGTCGCTTTACGCTGATAACAATAATGATGTTATTCGTAAATTTACTTAAAGATAAATAATATGGTGCACAATTACAGACATGGAAAAAATTAATATAGTCCAATGTGCGTGGAATAAAGACAACATAGAACGATAGAGGAAAGTTATTTATAACGGTTAGCCTACTCGCCTAACGCCCCCAACCAACCACGAGGGTCGGATTCGATTCCCGAAGGGGACAAGTATTTTGATGAACATAAAGGTTTGTATTATCGGCTCTGGCTGTTTATTAAATTTATTCTCATATCTATATTTATAAATATTTTGATGTAGTAAGTAATGTTGACTAGCACCCATATCATAAGCATGTCATTTGCGTACTTCGGGGTTAGATCAATTTGTGTAAGTTGTCAAGGATATTATTATTTAAGTTCTTTTGTAAATTCAACTTCATGAACCAAAATTTTGATTTTCCGTGACAATTTGTTACAAAAAATGTGATTGGCTACAACCTACATTCCAAAATATTTTAGTTCATTCCTAAGAAATAAAGTATTATTAGAGTTAGAAAATGTTTTGGTCTTAAAAATGTGTTGGTAATAATTCGCACCTTAAGAGGCACACTTAATTCAAAATTACTTAAAATGGAGCAAAAATCTTTTTTTTATCAGTGTCTACGTAAAATATAATTTATTCATTATAAAAGTCAGATATAATATGCTGTGGTTCCATAACAAATACGAAGTTATACATATAAGGCTTCATTTTTGAATGGTTCTGTATTTAAAGTTTCAATACTTTCTAATTATGTTGTACAGACACAGCAGCTCTTCTACGATTTTATTTGTAATATAAAAATACTTTTGATTGTTCACTTAAATATTTGTATATTGTTTGCGGGCAGCAGCTGGTATTACAGCTAACAAACTATTAGGCAACTTTTATACTTCCCTTAGATTATGGATAGAATGTATCATTTTAAATATTCAAGAAACTGACAACCAATACGAAAATGAAACTTACCGTAAAATCGATTTGTAATTCATTTAAGTCTTGTCAGCTATAAGGTCACTGGCATAAATAAAAAAAACTTTTTTAATAACTGCCAATAAATAATTCATTTTAAATGTAAACAAAACATGTACTTTTTAACATATCACTTATAATTGGAAATTATTTTTCAAATAGCCGACTGGTTTCACTTTTTACAGCATCATATATATTTAACTTGTCCTGGAATTTAAAACCTGAAAACTTAACTAAAGCGTATGTTTTAGTCCTGATAATGCTGTAAAAGGCTGCCGTAATTTTTAAATATTTCTAATTACAAGTAATATGTGAAAAAGTACATGTGTTTTCATTTAAAATATCGCAGTTTCAACAAACACAAACGATGAAAAATATAGAAAAAGTCTTTGATTTAATTGCAATTACCCCAAAATCTCCACATAGTGCCTATAGCTTCATGATGCTTCCTTTTAATGGCGTATGAAGAGTTGTCAAAATCGCCAGGTTTTATAATGAAATTGTCATATTATCTTATATTCTTGTCAGTTATCTGTGGTCCTTAATTAATTAATAATAAGATATAAATAAAAAAAGTAAACATTGCATTGGTCAGTTTCATATTTATTATTCAGATTTCTATTACGCCATAACCTACTGAAGAGACTAAGTCTTGTAATATATTTGATTTTATATATTTTCACTTTGTACCTATTATAGAATAATTAAGTTTGTGATAAAAAAATATTTAGTTTAAATTTTCATCAATATTTAGTTAAAAAAGTTCATCCTGCGAATTATTTTTTATTCAGATTTTTTTTAACCAATACCAATTGTACTAAGATCTCTTTATTTACAAATATGTTATTAGGTTTCTAGTCACTTTAAGTATAACTCGTATGATTTTAAAAATAGTTAAGCGTACATACCAAAAACGAATAGCTTGAAAGACTTGCCTTCAACTTAATGGAATAAAAATGTTATCTTCAACTTTTGTTTTATTTTTAATCATTTTTAGGCTTCCGGGAAACGGGACTTTATTACTAAGTCTCCATTGTCCGTCTATCTGTCTATCTGACGAATAAGGTTTTTTTTTAAAAGAGCCTAATACCGTAAAAGGTATAATATTATACTCCTTATTTTTTGCGTCACGTTAGGTTTCCAGTCACTATTTGGAAGTAATGTTAATAGATAGTTATTGTATTTCTTTTTTATTTCTATCAATATAGAGTAAACATTAGTAAGACAAATAACAAAACGTGTATGCCACTCATACATGTATTAATGAAAGTTTACAACGTATAATCTAACTCATATCGGACGAAGTGGTTGTTGGGGTCGTTCAGTATACGAGGGTACCCCGCCACCAGCGCGTCCTGGCCGCCGATGTACAGGGTGTTGTATATCTTCCAGTACACGTCGCGCACCTTCCTCGCCGGATGGAACAGGCCCTGGAGACAACACAAAATAAATATCATCACACCCATATCCCTGAAAGGGTAAGCAGAGGTCTGTATACAGCATCGATTAGCCGACGACATTAGTTCCCATAATGTGACTAGAGGGCCAAATCAAATTTATGTTCAAGTCAGTCTCAGTCAATCAAGTTGCTCTACCTGAGAATCAAACCGCCACCGAATCCACTCGATCATAGAGACAACACATTATAAATAAATATTCCTTAACAAGTTACACATACCGATCTAATTCCAAAGTAAATAAAACAGTATTATATTATATCGGCTCAATCAAAAAAGCACTCGATTAACTTTCAACGTACGTTTCGCTTCGTAACCGAAGCATCTTCAGGAGAAATAGACCGTACTCCACAACCGCAGCTGTTAGATTTGTTTTTTGTTTTTAAAAGTGTGACAATAGGATAGAAATATTTATTTTACACAGAAATTAACACAATAAGCACTTTAACAAACTAACCTCACGTATATTACTACACATATTTTGCTGTTTTAGTACTAAACAAAAAAATCTTTTACGTCAGATTATTCTGAGTAAGCATTGGAATGTGCCCGAAGTGGCGATAGGTTTTTCGCTTATCACATCTTGGGCCTTAGTACCTTGGCTAATCGTGGGTGTTTTAGTATACCTACTGGATATACAAGTCGTGGATATACTAGCACAGCTGCATACCCCTATGAAGATAATAGGCGTGAAGTTATCTTTTTTAAGTATAGTGGCACGTACCTGCAGCGCGTACTGCAGTATCTTGACGGGCCCGAGGGCAACGCGCATGCCCTCGACGGCGTCCATGAAGGCCTGCACGAGATGCGGCGACGTCTCGAAGATGTTGGGCCACACGTGGTTGAGGAGGTGCACCAGCGCGTCCTCGCACCCGAACCCGTACACGCCCAGCGCCATGTGCTTTATGGCCGCGCACGCCGTCTGACGGTGCACCAGGTCTCTGGGGGGGATTACGACCATATTACCCTAGGGGTAGATAGAGGTACATACTTATAGGTGGTCAGAGCCTCTGTGACCTAGCGGTACGCGCTTCGGACTTGTTATATACTTCTGAGTTCTCTTACGGTGAAGGAAAACATCGCAATGAAACCCGGATTCACTGAATTCGACCTAATCTAGGTTTTGATCTAGTTTCCCCTGTAAGTTGAAGAGGTCAGATAGCAGTGGCTTTACGTAAAAACTGGTATCCCGATATATTCATCTGATATACGGGATAAGGCCAAGGTGAAAGACTTATATGTGGCAAGTCCAGTAGGGTGTCCGATAAAATTGCACATAAGGTCTAACAGCCCGAACCTTATTCTATAAAAAAACTTAATAACCTTTACACTACTGAGCAGATTGTAATCAAATTTCGTATCTAAATATTAATATCTAACTGTAAGTAGGTTTAAACTATCTAAAGTTAACCCAAATCTCCAAAAATATCTATAACCAAAGAACGGTTCGACCGGTTTGACTAGGAATTGGTAAGATGGTAGCATAAAACCAGGGGACAGACTATTTGACTTTTAATCCCGTTTTGTTTCACTCTCATAAAATTTTGCGTGCACATCGAGTTGGCCGGAGAATCGACCAACATCTAAGTGCGGGTGGTACAAAGTTAGCCGGGACAGCTAGTATTTAATTCAAGAAAGGCACTAACCTGTCCATGAGCGCGTCCTCGAGCAGGGGGCAGACGGCGTATATGTAGTCCTTGCCCATCTCGCCGATGTACTCGAAGAGGAAGGACAGCGACTTGAGCACGCCGTTCTGCACGTTGAGCTCGGGCACGCGGTACTCGTTCATGAGCGCCGGCAGCACCGTGAACGGGGAACACGTCTCCGCCACGATCGCGATCGCCACCGTCGTGCACACCCTGGGGGAGGGGGGGCAAACATACAAAAATACATTTATACGCACTTTAAAATAAAAAAAAATAGTCGTCGTTTCAGAGATTGGCGAGTACAAACAGACATATAAAGACAAACATTCTAAAAATTATTATTTTCGCACGTGTATGTGGGTACCTTGTCATACATAAGTATTTGGTAAAAAGCGACTTGTAATGTTAATATTACAAACACTCGAATTTTATTTATTCGTATATGTTATTACTGGATATTCTGAAATCATATCGAGCAAAGACTCGTTATTTTTACCGCGATCTAAATTCTCTAATCTATTGGTCGGGTCGGGTCGGGTCGTTCTTTCGTTGTATGGAAGCCCCCTTAAATATTTACTTTATTCTATATTTTAGTATTTGTCGTTATATAATCTCATAAAAAATCATCGTACTAACTAATAAGGTTCATGAGGCACAGCCTGGTGACGACAGACAGACGGGCAGTGTAGCTTAGTAATAACATCCCGTTTTTTCCCTTTGAATACGGAACTCTAAAATATGTATTTATCCGCGCTTTATAGAAATGCATTACTATGTTCCCGGAAAACTTTGTACTGGCATAGTATTTTGCACTGGCTAAACAACTGAAAGTCATTCCGTCAATATATTAAAGACGTTTCACAGTCATCAGTCAATGCAATCTCGAGCAACGTTGTTTTCTAGATAAACTGAAAAAATATCATTAAACAAGCTACCCCCACCCGGGGCCCGAAACCGGAACCTATTGCGTCAATGCCCTACACCGACCTTGACAGAGACTACAAAACGTTAATCAAGATAAATCACCTGTTTTGTCGTTCCTGGACTTTCAGATTATTTAGTAGTGTTGCAAGTACATCGTGGGGGCCGATAGCTTTCGCAATATAACCGAATGTGTTCACTGTAGCTCTCCTAATGGCCTTTTTGTGGGCTTTGAGAAGTTCCAGAAGCTCAAAGCAGATCCTCATCCACTCCCTCGCCGACACAAACTCGGGCCCCCTGTCCGCTATACGCCCGACTAGGTCGATGCAGTTCTCTTGTACTTTTTCATGCCTGTAAATAAATAAAACAAATGATTAATAGACAATATGCATGTGATTTAGATATGGCCTAAATAATAACGTGTAATATTTATTGCTGAATAAAATTAATTCATTAAAAGTAGTATTTTTAAAATTCCGTCGCAAGTTACGAAAACGTAACAACAAACGAAATCGTGACGCCACTGTTAACTGTCACCACTATGTCAATTGATATCCTTATCTTTGGTCATAATATGAAAATTTTCACACACTTGCACTTAACTTCACTTCGTTGACTAATTGTTCTCACTTCTCAGTGGACGGTGAAGTCACAAATAAACATACCTATAGTAAGCTACTTTATAATAATATAACAAAAATACTTACCGATTTTTCAAAATTGGCGTCAGTCTTGGCAAAAGATCTTTAATGGGCGGTGTCATTTTTGTCATACCAATGACGTTGACGATCGCTTTCAGAGCTCCGAGAATCGAACCCAGCACCTCGGGGTACTCCTCACCGAGATATTCATACAGTACCACTCCGAGATGTCCCATGAGTTTCTCCTATATGTGGATAATATTACATAAGTTCATAGCAATGGTTATCCGCCTACTTTAAAAAAAGTTTAAAATAGTATTATCCATCGGTTTTGACACAGTAATGATCTATTTATGTTTTCTCATGGGTATACTATACAATATACATGTTATATACATAAAAACCTTTTTCTTGAATCACTTTATCTATTCGTTGGCCGAGTGGCTAGCGTACATATCGACTAACCATGAGGCTCCGGTTCAATTCCCGACGGCGACAGGTATTTATGTGATGAACAGTAGATGTTTGTATTTTCGGATGTTTATTAAATTTATTCTGGTATCTATTTAGGTATTTCTATACTATCTGTCACGAGAAAGTATAAATTATGTAAAAAAACGTTCAGAAGTTCCCAATATTTGGGTCAAAGGAAAAAAGTATTTATTTTTTTAAATATTTAATAAATTATTAGTAAAGGAATTGCTGCAAGCATC
>DVZL01008656.1:0-10142 GCA_018236625.1 Lasaia peninsularis | reverse complement strand
GTAGTTTTTGAGCCTATTCAATACAAACATACAAAAATACAAAGGTTTCCTCTTTATAATATTAGTATAGATTTATAGGTATAAGTTTATACTTTTTTTTATTTACATGAAATATTTTTAATTAATAATTATGTGCACCTCTTCATTTATATTTCTAATTTTGTTGAATGGAAGAGAATGCAGCATTAAGTCCACCTTTGTTTTTTTGTGCATAAAATTTTAAATTAATAAAATAAAAAAAAGTACCTTCACGCCTATTATCCCCGAAGAGGTAGGCAAAGGTGTGCCAGTATATCCACGACTCGGAAGTCCAGTAGATATACTAGAACACACCCATGAAATTAATAAATAAATTGAAATACTCATGAGAACAAGTTGCGTTACCCAGAAATCGACAAGGGCGATATATTGGGGGTTACTTTTGTGATATGACGTCATATTCAATCTCAGAGTATTCAGTCGAGATATCTGAATCAAATCGTTCACTTCACAGATGCTGTTGAGTTACGGATAGTTCGTTTAAGCTGACGAACCGTTTCCACGAGAGTGTAGATTACAAACTGTTTGAACTAGGATAAGAGTATTATCTATTTTGTCTAAAACAAACGAGCAAATTTCTAGGAAATAAAAAAATATCGTCATGCCCTGAAATATTAGGTACACCCACGATTAGCCGACGATGTGACGTGTGGCAAGTCTGTCACCATATCGAGCATCAAAACTCAGGTTGATTGGCAGGCAATGTTGTATTTTTTAGATAAACTGAAAAACTCGTAAAATAAACAGTCCTACCCGGCCAATTGAACTACTACACTCGACTGCAGAGGCAAAATAAGCAAAACTTATTTAAATTTACAGTTATCCTCATAACTACTTACGAACCGCAATAAAGTCGTTCACGCGACAGAATATGCTCAATTCAAAATTCTACAACGTAATATTTAAAAAATGCGCACACATTTTTAAATCAAATTTACAGATTGAGAATAAAAATATTTATATGAAGCATCCATAAGTGTTCTCGGCATTAACGTTATACGATTTTCATAAAGCGACACTTCATAGTGGAACTTTTGACAAATTTTTTGCAGCTTCACGTAGAGCGATATAATAAGACAACTTCATACTCGGCGTGAGTAATCCTTGAGCGAGTATTATCACGGCACGTGTTAATCTCCGTGAGGGGCTTTCAATAGCGTTTCACATAGAAAAGTTTCGGTGAAAATGTTTCAAACTTCTCATCCTGAACGCCGAGTGAAGCTATGTTAATGTATTTGCCTCTTTGTATCAGAACTGTATGCGAGCTTAATAACTACCTATCTAGCCTTCAAACGGTTTTAAATGTGTGGGTGTGTAGCTGCTTGTTTTGGATGCAACCTTGCGCGCTGAAAAGAGAACTTCTAATGTTAATAATTCTGTTTTTCAATTTTATTTTATTTTTGAATTCTAATAGCTTTTGTTGTTTTTAGTATTTACTCGGTGGCCTAGTAGTAGAATTTCATTTTATTATTTTATGGGATAAGACAGCGAAAAAGCATATAGCTCTCCTGATGTTAAGGAACAGCCAAGGCTTATAGACACCATAGATGCGTCACTTGTTGCCAGGGTCCATCTTGTTGCCAAGGTGTTAGGCTTGATGTGCAAGTCTACCGACTACCCTACCCTCCGAACCGGAACACGACAATGTCATTATGGATACCTACGCGGGCGAGTATAGATACCTACTTTACAAACAGTGGTCTTGTTGGAGAACCTGTTTAACCTATTCTCGCCTCTTACAAGCTGCTGCTTACACAGAAAACGCGGATAAATACGTTGAAATCTATTTCCTTAGTCCAGGTTCAACATAATGGTATTTAATATCGTCGGCAAATCATAGGTGCATAGGTACCTCTGCGTTTTGTAAGTAGGTTTTTGAAGGGATTAAACGAAAATATCAGATTAAACGGGACTCTATTATTAAGATTCTGTTGTTCGTTCGTCTGTCTGTCACTAAACTCATGAAGCTAGTTGAAATTTTTAGAGATTATGTATTACTTATGCCACTTTAACAACAAATACTACAAAACAAAATAAAGTAAATATCTCATATAACAAACGTTATTTAGTTGCTTTTTATAGAGAAAGAACAACGTTACGAAGTCGAGTTAGAGACTTTGTTGTGCGAATCTAACTTGCACTTGGTTGTGTTTTTTAATATTGGAAGTCACCCAAGCATTCGGATTTCCTGTGGAGAGATTTACATCGACGCAACGGTTTGCTAATTTGAAACTTCGTCTCTTGTTTGAGTAAGTTTTCCCGGTTACCGCACTCTCCAAACGTTAACAGGACACAGGCGAAATGGAAAGTACATATCTTCACGCTGAGTCCCTTGTAAGGAAGGCAGAGAGTATCGAGTGCCAAGTGTCAGGATCCCTTCATACTTGCCTAGTTTCCTCCATGTTCATTACTCTCATCATACAAACACACCGGTTCTGGAAACGGTCCGGTTTCGAAGACTCTTGACACCACCCTCGGTTAATACGCTAATACTTGTCGCGGGATATTTGTTATTTAGCGGGAATCGAACCCGGGGCTCCTGTGTCAAAGCCACCACAGAGGTAATTTTATAAAGATAATATTTGGCAGAGTCATTAGTTTCACTATATTTAACATAAACATAATTGGATAAAGTACTTAGATAGTATTTCGTACATGATTAATATAAGATACAATATGCCTATCATTTAATTGAAAAAAAAAATAATAACTTACTTTTGTACATCGCTTAAAACGAATTGAGTCAGCCGATCGGGTGGTTTAGATTGCTACTATAAGTCAATAGGAAGCTCAACCACCTGTAAGAACCATCCTAGCATCCTGCGGCTACACCGACCACACAATCTCAGTCTTTACATTGCACAGATATAAATATTTTCGTTCCACCATTTCAATACATTTTAAAACTGATTTGTGCCCAGTATGATGACGAACTTGCCACCTGTCACATTGCTTAAGTCATAAATATCTTAAAATTTGCCAATTTAAGGGTAAACTGAAAAACTGATAGAACTTGTTAAATTATTTTTAGTTTTTTTTTCAGATTTAGTAACATTGTCTTATTAAAATTTAATTATTGTTACAGTGCTCGTAAGTCAGTTTTAAATTTCGAAGTATTTTCTCCCATAATTACGTAATAGTAATAATATTAATACAATCTTTAAAAAAATTGTAATATTTTGAGGTAATAATAAGGAATAATGAAGAGGTAGGTTAGAGCCTCTGTAGTCTAGTGATGTGCGCCTCGGTCATCCCGGAGGTCCAGGTTCGAACCCCTCTTTGTACCAATGAGTTTTTCATATATATTGTATATTATTCATCGTTGGCACTTGGTGAAACTTTCACATTTTCATATTTTAAACGAGAAACACGTTATGAGCTTTTTCACTTATAATTGAAAATTATTTTTGAAATAGCTAGCTAGCTGGTTTCGTGTTTTACAGCATCATCAGGGCTAAAACTTAATGGTTGGCCCTAACTTGAGTACATTTTCAGAGTGCTCTTAGTTATATCTGGGTATTCATTGTAGGTTGTAGATATCAGATGACAGTCACTCTGGCATCTGTATCAATATCGAATGATGATATCGACTACGTAATATAGTCGATATCATTTGATAATAATACCTGGGGAACCGAGTTTAGCTTGGTGTTTTTCTTAGTACCTCATGTTTTTTTTGAATTATATTTACTATGCAAATACTTACTGATGTAATATAAGTAATATAAAAAGTGAAAAAATAAAAGAAATAATCGGACAGAAATTGGAACCTGGTCTCTTGCGTTTTAAGGCGCCCGATTTCTCCACCGAGCTATTCAACTTCGTAAGCGATGATGAAATTTAGCTTCGTAATTTAATGACAACAAAGTATCATTGTTATGATAAAAGTAATCATGACTATGATTATAAATTTCGATCTGCGTGCAACTACTTAGCGCTGGCATATTCTAATGATGATCAAATAGCCCAATAATGTTCCCGATAATACCGATTAGTTTGTGTTAACGTCAAACGAAGGGATTAAAACTTCCATAGGGCGGAGACTAATAGACACTAAACCTCTCCATAGTGTTTAGAAGTTGATATTTACACTTTTAGTTTATATATTTAGTAGTTTAGCCTTGCTTGCGACTTTTTCCGCGTTTTTCTTTATTTTTTTTATACATTTTTAAAATAAAATTCTCAAATAAAAGTAACCTAAGCTGTTTCTTATTACATTAGCAGTCTGCCAGTGAAAGTTTCGTCAAAATAATTCCAGCCGTTTCAGAGATTAGCGGGTTGTGGTATATGTAACACTACAGAAGCGTATTAAAAAGTATCCTATATGCGTCTCCTGGCACTAAGACTACCTCCATATCAATTTTTAGCTAAACCGGTCCAGCCGTTCTGGAGCTATAACTGATAAAATAGTAAATAGATAAAAAGCTAATATAGCTAACACAACTCTCTTTTATATAATACTTGTATAGATGTATATCTCGACGTTGAATTGCTTACATAGTGTTCGTAGTAAACAGATTTCCTTGCGTAATTAGGTTTCCTCACTTCAGTGATGAACACAGATATTACTATAAATAGGTAAGAATGTTATTAATAAGCTTACTGTTTTCTTATATATATATAAAATTCTCGTATCACAAAGTTCGTTTCCATACCCCTCCGAAACGGCTTGACCGATTCTCATAAAATATTGTATGCGTATCGAGTAGGCCTGAGATTCGAACGTACAACATCTATTTTTCATAGCCCTAAGTGCGGGCGCTACGAAGTCTGCCGGGTCAGCTAGTAATGTATAAAAAAAACATCACGCCCGCATCCCCAAAAGGGTAGGCGGAAGTAATGTGCAACCACGATTAGATTAGTTCCATAAAGTGACAAGCGGTAAGTCCGTCGTCATATCGAGAACAAATCCAATCTTCGACCGTATATATATGTATGTATACAGGGTGCTTCAAAACGGCGTGATAATACTTAAACTGGATATACCTAGGGATATTTAGAATCCACCTCAAAAGGTTTCAATATTATAAATATCGTAGATTTCGAGTAATTTCAGTTTGAACTTTAACGAAAACTAAAAGAGTACCAACCCTACAGCTAAGAAATCAGTTGATTGTAGTGTTATTGAATTAAAAGGTGTCGATGACACTACTATTACATTGACACTACTAATACAATTTCTACCTACAATTTACTATGTGTTTAACGCCTTAGGGAAAATGTGTACTTAGCGATGTAGCGATACTAGACCCTAGCACACAAAAACAAGAACAAATAAAAAAATGTTTTTTTTTTTAATTTTTGTATGGTAAAAAATGTGATTAGAATTTTAATATTAAGGCATGTGATTCCAGATACGATGTGTATCGATACCTTTCAATATTATCACACCGTTTTGAAACACTCTGTATAATCGAAGATAACTTTGTTTATGAACCGACTTTGATCATTTATTTTGTATGAAAGGAGATACTTCAAGGGTGGTCAACTAAGGAATCTCATGATAGCATCCTTGAGAAACTGAGGAGACTTCATACTTCATACTTCATAAATTGTATGGGCGCCTCTTACGAGCTGCCAGGTACGGAGGCAGATGTTCAATTCTACCCGAGTACTCGGACCAACCATTGATACAAATTCCTCAATTAGATCTTTGAATAGTTATAAAAAGTGTTCATATATCAATAAAATTAGGTAACTACCGCTTAGAAAAGTATTTTTGAAAGTAGAGTCTACAAAACGAATACCCAATCACTCTCTCTCTCTCTTTAAGTAGCATGTTCTATGGTGACTCTAAGAGAGCCGAGAATATGATCTACTAGATAATACGCAGCGGCGGAACCCATTAAGGAGTTTAGTTTAACAAATTGTACAAACCGTCAGATGCAGACAGAAACTTTATACCATTTAATATTTCTAATTCCCATTAAATAACAACACGTAGTTAAAAGCACATCTTATTAGACCATAGAGTTTGGATAATAGCAGTTCCCGCTAATCCTTGCGGGAAACAAAGTAAATATTTCCTTATTTTGCCTTAAGATACTCATACAAATCCAATTTATTTTCCATTTCCTCACTTCATGAAAACTTAAATATGCTCGCCAGGTAAACCACTTTGAAAGCAATCCTTTGATCGTTGGCATGTGTTTATATAAAATTATATCAAAATTTTAAACTTTATGTATTGTTGATAGAGCTTCACTCCAGACTTTTATAATCTACTAGGTGTATCGAAAAACTTCGTACCATTTAGCCCGTGCCATGTTATTTTTTCAAACCTTTAACGGTTACCTATCCCGGAAGGAAACAAATTAAAAAAACTCAAAAATTTTGAAAAAAATGTTCAGCAGTTTTTGAGTTATTAATAATGTAACTTGTTAATTACACTATTTATAACTCAAGAACGACCGTTCGACTTTGTTTTGTGTATTTAGATTAGAATTACAGTTAATGGCTTAATCTGTTGCAAAGCGCAAAATTTGAGAAATGCTGAACCGTATTGGATTTTCTGCGATGCTGGATAAAGTCTAAAGATTTTATGGAAAAAAATGGAAAATATTAAAAAACATAAAAAACACTATTTTGTCCCATACAAATTAATATTAGCTTTAGCAGGTCAAATCAGTTATTATATATTAATATTCTAATATTATTGAACCACTTGCGACTTATTATTATCAACTAATCCTCGTACCTCGGCCTTCCCTTTCAAGGATATGAGCGTGACCCCAGCGTGACCCAATAGGTAAATTTTTATACAAATTAACATAACGATTTACAAACAGCGATACACAAAAACTATACGTATTTATAGTATTAATATGTTTTGTTAGTACATCACATTTTTTTTGGAATTGTATTTGGTATAATTTACAATGTTTTTCTTGTTTCTTTAGGACTTCCAGGAACATTTTTTCCTCACAAAAAGTTCCTTCTTTTCTCAAAAAAGGCGCCCGGTTTATCGACTGAGCTATTCTTATTTTGAAAATGTTGGCGAAATTTAGCTTTGTATTATAATGATAGAGACCTAAATCTCTATTCAATAAAAACACGATTAATAAACGAAACCTGAAAATAAAACATAGCTAGATCGATTTATTGTCCCCGAAACCCACTATATACAAAATTTCAAGAAAATCGGTGCAGCCGTTTCCGAAATCGCTGATATGTACAAGAATTGCTCGTTTAAAGGTATTAGATAGATATCGATTAATATTGAATAAAACACGGTTAATATTGTTTTGGCGCGTCTCTAATAAAATTCAGGATATATGTAAAAAGTACAGGTTCATTTCTGAAACAAATAACTGATCAACCAGATTAAATAGATTGCTCTTATCCGCCCGACATGCCGGTATCAAGTTGCTGCGACTTAATAAGAATTCAAACGACTGAGCAAGTTACACAGACGTTCTAGCTAATCTAGACTAAATATCTCAGGACTCGAAATCATGATTTCATTATCTGCTAAATTTGTAAGACAAAAGATGTTGTTCCTGTGTATCAAGGCAAGCTATGAAAGGTAAGATAAAATCTTCAAAATTTGTTACCGTATTCAAAAATATTTTGACGTCATTTTTCAGAATAAGTTTCGTCAGGTCAATAAGATATACTAAAATTGTAAGCGCGAATGTTTGTAATTATGGATGTATGTAATGTTTGTTAGTCTTTCAATAAAAAACTACTAGATGGATTTGGATGAAAGTTTACAGTAAAATAGCTTATACACGAGAATGTCACATAGGCTACTTTTTTAAGGGTATGTTTTTACGCAAAAGTATTATAATTCTAAAAAAAATCGGGCAAAGCTTTGTAAGTCTTTTAGTAACCTTTATTTTCCTTCATTTAATTTGTTATGATGTCGGACTTGAGACGTGTTACATCTTGGGATCCAATATAATAGCCTAATCGTGGGTGAATATGTACATCTACCTATCGTTTCGGGGATGTCGGCGTGAATACATTTTATTTCCCTATCATTTTGATAAAGTCATATAACCTAAATGTAGCTACACAGTCTTACTTCATTAATACCAAGCTGGCAATTCTGCTGTTGCCACCTAGACTTATTTAAAGTTATCGCCATCTCCTTTCAACGTAAGTAAAAGAAAGAGACAAAAGACTTATAGTTTTTTTATTTCACTGGAAAAAGGCAGCAGTTATATAAAATAAGTTAAGTTAATGTGCAGTGGAATTACTACCAATATCTCCTTCCAAATATAATATTTTTATCGTAATAAAATACATGTTATTCTTGCGAATGTTCTGCGTTTGATTAATATTTATGAATGTTTTAGACGCGTGTTATTATAATAGCAACATAATTTTGATATGAATTACAATTTCATTCTTCTTTTTTAGGATTATTAGTAAGACTCGGTCGTCTGTCTGTAACCAGGGTTTATCTTATGAACTATGATACTCGTAGCTACAAAGTTGAAAATTTCGTAGATTAAGTATTTCTGTTGTCGCTATAATAACAAATATTAAAAAAATCAGACACATACAACAAACGTGATTTTTTTATCGTTTTATAGATAATAAAACAGTACGGAATCACTTGGTCGGTTTTATCTTTATGATGAGTAATATGAAATTATAGGAAATTGTAAAATAAACTTTAAAATGTCCTTAAATTTATTTGACCGGCTTAGTCGAGGGGTTGGCGTACAACGCCTAACGCCACCTACCAACCGCGAGGCTCGAGTTCGATCCCCGACTGGACAGGCATTTGTGTTATGAATATAGATTTCTGTATTTTCGGTTCTGGGTGATTATTAAATATATTCCTGTATCTAATTAAACAATTCTGTGTATTTATAACATCGACTAACGCCCATAACACAATTAATAATTAATTTACTTTAAGGCTGTATGTAATAATATAATATCATTTCTGAAGATTCATAAACTACCACAATTAATAAATAACTTTACAAATATTAAGCGTGTCGACATTTATATTTCAATCTCCCCTATACATTTTTCACTAACAATTAGAATACCAGACAGAGTTGTGAAATACTTTCAGCTCCCAGTTAGAGAAGCACTCAAAAGTTTATGGACTGCGTATCAGACAAAAATTAACTTATAAAGGAATCCGATAGACGTGTTAGGTGTTTATAGATAAGTTAACCCAGGGCACAAGGGTCATCCAGAGGGCTTACTTGAGCATCCTTCAGATTTTTTTTGTATCACTCTGTTGAATTTTGAACGAAGTACTCGTAAAATATTGTAAACCCCCCTCCACCCTCCACAGGTTGTTCTGTAAATTGGTATCAGGCCATCTATTAAAGTTTATAAAATCTCAGTGTCTGTATGTAATATTAAATTTTTTACCAAATGCTTATGCATGTTTACAAGGTACATAATATACTACGATGGTATTTTTCTTTGGTCTGTCAGTTTGTCTGATTGTACTAACGTTAAACTCTGAAACGACTGGACCAATTTTGACGGCACTTTCACGGGTAGACACTTTTAGACTCGCCCGGATTGGTACCACCTCCTTACCTATTCCTGCGTTCCTGCGACGTGTATTTTTTAGCATCAGGAAAAGCGTCTGCTTGTTTGCCTTCTATTGTTATAAAAAAAAGGCAGCTGATGTAATAAGGTACGGCTTAGGTTACCTATATTTAGAATTTTATTTTAAATAAAAAAGCGGACCAAGTCGCGGGACCAGCTATTTTTAAATAATATAGACGTTAGGTCTATGTTATCTATCTATCTTCTTAGCTTGGAAAAGTTACAGGGTATATTTTCGAGATATGAAATAATTTATTTACCTATATTTTGAATAGTATTCGTTTATGTTATAGGTATGTTCTTCCTCACCTTAACCTTATCTCGTTTCTAAATCAGATGATATCGGGGTCAACGACCTTATGTAAGCAATTTTTCATGGAAACCAGTTTTGTTATCTGACCTTAGCAACTCAAAAGAGAAACCAGCGGGGTTATTGTGTATCTTTTTGACAATTATAAGATACGAACTCCGAGCCGGAGTTCTCATATATTCAATGTTAAATGGCATGTTTCGTATTGTCTAACTCCAGTCAACAACTACTATGACGTCACGAGAATAATAAACACCGGAAGCTT
>DVZL01008655.1:0-10143 GCA_018236625.1 Lasaia peninsularis | reverse complement strand
CAAATGCCTGTCCCCGTCGGGAATCGAACCCGAGCCTCGCGGTTAGTCGATGCAGTTAGGCGTGTACGCTAGCCACTAGGCCAACGAGGCGGTCAAAAAAAATAACACCCTGTTTTACACATTCAAATTCGTATTTTTAGTCTTTGTGTACGGAAAGAGGAGAAGGTTCGATTGGATTAAATATTTTTTATTTGTGTTACCTCAGAACTTTTTACTAGAAAAAAACATCCTTAGTGTTTCTTACCCAAAGGATAAAATATGGGACTATATTATTAAGACTTCTGTCCGTCTGTCTGCCACCAGGCTTCTCCTGAACAGTGATAGCTAGACGGTTGAAATTTTCACAAATTATGTTTTTTTGTTGCCGGTATTACAACAAAACTAAAAAACTGAATAAAATGAATATTTAATGGTGCTTCCATACAACGTGATATTTTTATAGACAATGGTACGGAATCCTTCGTCCGCGAGTCCACATCGCACTTGACGGATTTTTAATTATCCTTACCTATTCCTGCCAGAATCGCGTCAGTGCTCGCCATTGTCGTGTTCTGGTTTGGAGGGTAGAGTAGCCGGTGAACTTACTCACGCAAGAGGCTTACCATCCCAGCATCAGGTTGGCAACGCACAATTTCCACCTTTGGTGTTTATAGGCGACGTGAATTTCTTACCATCAGGAAATCCGTCTGCTTGTTTGCCTTCCAATATCTTAAAAAAAAAATTATCCGTTGAAAGGAAATACTTTCCGATTTCACCTATTTCGGACCCTACAGTAAAAATGAGAACCCCCTCCTTTTTAAAAGTGGTTAATATTACGATAGAAATAAATAAAAATATAATGTAATCGAAAGTATGGTGATATCAGTTCTGTTATCAAAACAGTATATTTACGAGTGGACCAATCGCGGTCCAAACCCATAGTTTTTTCCATTATAAACCCACTTTACATGCTGATATGGTATAATTACATACGTAGATTATACTATATTGTTTTCTCATATAATAGTAGTAGGTATATATCGAAAACGAATTAAAAAGAAGTTAAAAATAAAACCGGTCCAGTGGAAGTCGGTTTCGCGCTCGAAAGTTGTAATATATTATGTAAAAATAGCAAAAAAATCCCATTTGTCGTATGACCCGTTTAAAATTTACTTTATCCTGAATCTCAATAGTAGTTGTTACAGCGGCACGGCTCATGAGAAACAGCCTGGTGACATACAGACGGGCAATAGTCTTAGTAATTGGATTTCGTTTTTCATTTTTCCTTCGGATATATATCATAAAGAAGAAATAAATGATTATGAAAGACTTATTACAATCCACATAAAGGCTTATCGTTTGATCCTAACAATATGATGTCTAAGTTCTGCCATTTTAGGACCCTTAAAACGGTTATAGCAGTAACTATACTCGAAAGAATGAAAATGATGGTAAAACATCGGGTTTTATGGTTCGCTCTAGGGAAGGCCTATGTCCAGCTGTGGACTAAAATAAGCTGATGATGATTATACAATCGAAGAAACTAACCCTGATTGCCACCAAAAGTATTTTGACCCTTTTTTATATTTTTCTTCCAGATTTACTCCGCAACTTCTGAATATATTTTTATAATTCTTGTTTTGGCTAAACAGAGGTGGATCTATTAATTTTTATAGCCATTGGTTCAGCATGTTTTTAAATAAAAATAAAAAAAAAATTATATTAGACGATATCGGGGTCGGTTACCGAATCAAGGACGCCAGTTTTTGTATAGGGCGAACGCCAACTGACTTCTACAACTCGGAAGGGAACTCGAATCCTTGAATAAGTCGAATTCTATTACACGAATTCGAGTTTCTTCGCGATGTTTTCCATCATCATAAGCACTTAAAAATGTACTTAAGTTAGAAAAATCATCAATAGATGGCGGATTTAATTTTTTTAAGATTAAAACCGAACAAAATCACAGAAATCTTAAAAATACCGGTCAAGGAAATACTAACTCATTGAGATCTCAATGGCTCTTATAAGGCCGAGCGCTGATGTCACCCAGCACTCTTATTGCCACGGCATAAGGTGTATTATCCGAGGTGAGTCGAAAGGTTTCATTATAGTATGGGTAAGGGCTTCGACCACACACGGCGACATGCCGCCGACAAACGCGCCCGCTAAGCAAACATCGCTACCGGGTTTGAAGGAGTTTACTCCGGCTGACACCAACATTGTTAATTGCTCAGTGAAACCTGAAACTTCATCTAAAACTGATGAAAAGAGATACGAAGGTAGGATTTATCAACGAAATAGGAACTATCACATTATAATTTTTGAATATAAAAACTCCAGGCCCTAGAAATACATTCGCGTTAAGAATGCAGTGTTTTATAAGGGTACAAATCTTCACGCAAGGACTCTCACGGGGTAGGCAGAGAGTGTTGAGTGTTAAGTGTCACAATTTCCACATAATATATGTCTAGTTTCCTCCACATTAATTACTCTCTTCATACAAACACGTCGGTTTCGAAGACCTTTGACAAAAAAATCCGGCTAAGTGCCAGTCAGACTGACTCTCAAAGGCAGTTCAAAGATTTTATTTCTCAAAAAGACAATTTGTTCACTTATTATGAGAAACTTATAACTAAATACATAGTATGATTACCTACTTTATTTAATGTTGGCATGGTGCCTATCAGATTATGATTCGATTTTTTTCAGCCCATATGGATGAAGATGCTTAAATGTTTAAAACTAAGCAACGGATTTTGATGTGTTTTTTTTTTTGATAGATGGAGTGATTAAAGAGAAAGGTTTTTATGTATAAGTATAACATGTATAGTGTACCCGTGCGAAGCCGGGGCGGGCCGCTAGTTTCTAATAAATGTTTTAATTTAACCTTGAAGCCCTTTACGTTGACACTACTTTTTATACTACACGGTAATCCATGTAGGTATAGATGTGATCCCTCAAATTAAACTGTTTTTTATCCAGTTCGTACAAGTACAAGGCAATTACAAATTATTTCTACTTACTACTACAAGTACAAGGCAATTACAAATTATTACTACTAATACATGGTGACAGAGAGATAAATAACAACTGAGGGTCTTAAGAGGGTTCCGATTTTACCCTTTTGGTACCTACAGAAGCCTAAGAACTAAATACAACTAAGAACTTTGAGAAATAGCTTCTAAGTGGAACGCCTTTGAAATCAGCTTTATGAGCTTTGATGCCACAAAATAATAATAACATAATTTATAAAAACAAACTATAATTTGTTTAATAGGTATAGTATATTTTCTAAAATTTCTAGAAATATTTATCTTTTTAGCTTTCTTGACAACATAATATTAAGAAAAGTCCTTAAAGTGACATTTTATCAAACAAATATGTTTTAGATCTATAGTTATTGCAACGTTTACACAGTATAATATATGAACAAACTGCACTTTTTGACTATACATTTTGACAATGACGAAGAAGGAGAAGTTCTAAACGTCAGCTGCCCTTATTAACCTCCATAAACAGTGTCAAACTATTCGACGATCATAACTCATGTCAAACTAATTATCGATACCCACCGGCACGTGCCAACACTATCATTAAGCCGCGTTTACATTATAAATTATAATAATATCCGTAAAAATCCATGAAACTGTTCTGAAAGTATAGATGTGTGGATGTGTGTGTGTTCACGAAATAAAACTGATTTGGATAAAACTTTAGAATAACATAGCTTATACATGAAAATAACACAAAGGTTACTTTTTAATTGACGACATTGAAAAAGAGGTTATTTTTTACGGAATGAGTATTATAAGTCGGAAAAAATTCTGCCCTTTGATAATTAACTTACGCGAGCGAACCCGCAGGCAGAAGCTAGTATATACATATAAATATTACACACGAGTTGCTTAAATAACAGAAATAAAGAGAAGAAATACATTAAAAAATACCGTCACGCCCATATCCTTGAAAGAGGAGGCAGAAGCATATGCACCCATGATCAGCCGACAAGCCCGTTGCCATATCAGGCATAAATGTAATCTCAGCAACGTTATGTTTTTTACATAAACTGGACTTTCTTATGAACAAGTTACTTTATCCGGGAATCAAAACCCAGCACATTTAACTCCAGGATCTTTACATATGCGGTAGGCAGAGAATATCTTGTGCCAAGTGTCACGATCCTCGTATACTTCCCTAGTTTTCGCCACGTTCATTACTCTTTTAATACAAACACGCCGGTTTTGGAGACTCTTGATAACTTATCCTAAAAGAAAAATAATGCCCTTCTTCAATTTGTAAAAACTCATAATTTCAAGTCGCAACTGACGAAGCAGGGAGCGCTTCTAAACTAATAAATAAAATTTGAGTGTAATTTTGTAACATCAAAATAACCGATTTTTACTAAATACTTATTATGTGAGCATTTAGTAAAAAGCAAAAAATATATACACGCTTTTTATATCAAAATAACATTTTTTATAATTATTAGTTGTATGTCTATCTGATGTAATAAGGAGTAGCTTAGGCTACTTTTATTTTAGAATTATATATGAAATAATAAAACAAAAATGCCGACACAGCTAGTAGTTAAGTAATGTGAACACACCTTAAAATATATTTTGTGTGAATGCAACTCTAACCCAAGTTGAACAAGTTTGAATTGTGGGACCGTAATTTGTTAGTCTGTGGCACGTTATGGGGAGCGAGCCATTTTGATTTGTTCCGAGTATTTTTAGACATCAACAGCTGGACCCTTCACCTTGAATATCATAAATATACGAGAATATTTAGCCCCCTGCGAGTAGAAGATAATATAATTATTTAATTAATAACTTTAAATTTAACCTTTAAACAAATTCTTGTATAGCTAGGTTTTATTTTCAGAAAATGTCGTTTTATGGCCGTTTTCAATAACCTATTTTAGGCTTACTAGAGTTTTGTTGCTTACATGTTTTTATTAATAGTAGCCCTATCTCTTATCGTTGATAGATTATTGAAAACGGCCATTAATCGTGTTTGAATAAAAAATTCCTACAATATCATTAAAATACAAAGTTAAATTTTGCCAACATTTAAGAATAGCTTGGTCAGGAAATCGAGCGCCTTAAAACGCCTTAAAACCCGGGTTCAAATCTCGGTCCGATTGTTTTTTTTATATTTTCTCTTTTTATACCTATTATTTTTATTTCATCTGCAAGTATTTTTATAGTTATAAGTAAATAATATTTAAAAAAAATTGTAGTAAAAGATAAGTGACTTACATAGTATATACTTGTGTACTTTTTGATCCTAAACAAAATTTTCGTTTTTATGTTGATCCTATTAATTAACATTGCCAGTTGCTATTTAGTAATGTTGTCACGCCCATATCACAAACAGGGCAAGCAGAGGTACACATATTATACTATCGATTAGCCTAGAATATTGGGTAACATTATGGACATACATCCCAGGTTTCCTCACAATGTTTTCCTTCACCGTAGGAAAACTCAGAAATTATACTTAAGTTAGACAAACTCATTGGGGTTCGAACCTGGACTACCAAAATGGATGCCCGAAGCGCGTACCACTAGGACAAGGCTTAAACTAAACTGTAAAGCGACCGTAACGAGCAGTAACTTCCCATCATGTTTACGTAAATAACGCCATCAGTAGTGATCGTCGCTTAACCGGTAAATCAATTAACCCAAAAACATTTTCATGTACAAAAACATACGGAGTTTGTCGAGAGAAAATGTATTAAGCTCCATTGTTTAGTTAAATGTACTGTGGACAATAAAAGGTCTACTATTATTAACATTGTAGGCACGACGGTGAATGAATAAAGCCTAAAAGCATTTATTTATAAGGTTTTATTCGTATTTTTTATTTATATAATTATAACATTCTAAATTTGAATTTGAAAAATTTCGAAGCAGTATTCAAATCATCTTTTTGGCGGGATTGAGAGATAAAGTGGATTCATTTGTTTTACAATTGATGAATTTAGTGTATGTACATTTTGAGTAAAATAGTCAATTATGGTAGAATTTTGTATAATTTTGCTCAATCAAAGTGTACAAGTAACTTATTCGTAAAGAAATTAGTGTGTCATGTAGAGTCTGGATGCCGCCAAATCTCATTCTATGAGCTTAGATGACTATGCCACTGTTTTACGTAAGACCCTATCTTGACTTCTTATGACAAGCTGTGACTATTTCGTACTTATTGCATATTAGTTAAAAGACTAATGGCAACTGCTTACTGCTTTTCAAATAAAAAATAAATAAAAGGAAAATAAATTATGAAAAAACAAAATAAATTACATACGTTTTTTTACTTATTAATCTGTTTGTATTTTTAGCTTTTTTTGTTTGACTTGCATATCATTTGTCTGCCTTATTTAAGTTTGCTGATTATTGAATATTAAACGTCTATCTCATTCGCATAGGGCCAGCGATTCCATTTTATACAAGGCCGATTTGTTTTGACATTATCATTCCAAAAAACAGACAGAGAGATCTGCCATTTAGTAAGAGTTCGCAATTCTAAGTATTCGGGACGGGTTGTTATTAGAAGTATAATATTCATATAGTAAACTTTAGCTTTATAATAATTCCTCTATATTTTTTTAATGAAAAAAAAAGTATTTTTCACGTATTACTTTTCTATACAAATAAATAAATAAATAACAAATAAAATTCTATAAAAAAGTGGGGTGTCTGTATCAAGCGCTTTTTACTAAATTTATATGTATGTTTACAAGGTACATATACCAAAATAGTATTTTTTGGAATTTTGGTCTATCTGTTTCTCTGTCTGTTTGTACCCGCTAATCTTTGAAACGGCCGGATCGATTTTGACAGGAATTTCACTGGCAGAGAGCAGATAAGTAACGGTTTAAGCTACTTTTATTTTAAAAATGTATAAAATAAAATGAAATAGAAACGCGAACGAGTCACGGGGCACACACTTGTAATTGAAATAAATTTTATAATAACTGACCAGATTATCGTTTTACAGAATCATCAGGACTAAAACATAAATTAAGCAAAACCTAATCGGCTATTTCAAAAATAATTTTCAATCATAATCAATCATAAAATAATAATTTTCAATAAAATATGTTTTTGTTAATTAATGAATATGTGGAAATTTCAACAAGTGCCAACGACGGAAAAAATACAGGAAACACCTCGATACCAGCCATAGTAGCTAGCGTAAGCTAGCTGTAATTTTTCATGGCGATGTTTAGCGATTTTTATGCCTCTGTATATTTTATATACATTGTTTCGTATGTTTAAATATCGCGAACTTTTTCAACAGCGCGGTAAGCAAATAGGGACAGTAATCGGCGGCAGTGGCAGGGACTGTTTGTCACCATTACGCTGTTGACTCGCCCGCCGCGGCTAATGCGTGCGTCAATATTGACGCAGTGACGCGACTCAAACGCACGCACGACATGACAAAAGAGCTATGCGATAACTCCACATAGGATACCAAAATCCAGATTTTTTATGGGATAAGACAGCGAACAAGCACAGATCTCCTGATGGTCAGAGTCAACTGTGGCCTAAAGACATCACATATGTTGTAGGTGCGTCGCTGTCTATCAGTATGTAGGTCGGGAAGTTAGAAAATGTTATTATGGCAGCAGGAATAGGTAAGGCAGTGAATATATATATTTGGAATAATTGGTGCACAGCACTCTATCACCAATGGTAATGTTGGACCCAGTTAATCTATGTCCGCCTCTTACAAGCTTCCTAGTAGGGAGGTGGCTAATCTACATGGAGAACCCGGACTATCCACCATCCATTGACGCCAGTGACCATCCGTGTGACTCGGGTTCGATTCTCGACGGGGACAGGCATTTGTGTGATGAACATTGATGTTCGTAGTTCCAGGTCTGAGTATTTATTAAATTTGTTCCAGTAATCTAAAATAAATAAAATTGCAGTGTTAATGGTGGTGGGCGATATATAGCCGAGCCAATTGAGACGCGATGTAAAAATGCACAGCGCTATCTTTTTTCAGATTTGGTACTAAATTTTAATACATAAAAATAAATAAAATTTTAGTGTCTGTATGTAGGTGATATTTAAAAAAACACTTTTTATTAAATGCTTATGTAATATTATGTTTATATACAAGGTATTTATACCAAAATAATATTTTTTTAGAATTTTCTAACCTCTGTAACGGCTGGACCGATTTTGACGGTACCTTTACTAGCTTTTGTAATGAGGAAAAGCTTAGGCTACTTTTATTTTAGAAATGTGTAAAATAAAACAATTAAATGAAAGAGGGGACGAAGTTACGGACAAAGCTAGTCTATATATAAAATCTACTTAAATATGTATCCTGTATCGTTGACTAACACCAATAACACAATCATGTAATTTGCTTACTTAGAAGAGGCTTACTTGTCTTGCACGACTCGCCCAGATTGGTACTACCGCCTTACCTATTCCTGCAACAATAGTGTCAGTGCTCGCCATTGTCGTGTTCTGGTTTGGAGGGTAGGGTAACCGGAAAACTTACTCAAGCAAGAGGCTTACCATCCCAGCCTAAGGTTGGCAACGCACCATTTCCACCTTTAGTGTCTATAGGCGACGTGTATTTCTTACAATCAGAAAAATCTGTCTGCTGGTTTGCCTTCCAATATTATAAAAAAAAGATCAATTTATTTAATTTGCCTAGTTCCTAATTGGTTTTTTGAAGCAGAAGGTAGGTTTCTGTTGAAGCGTGAAGCGCCATCTTGGCTTTCGGTAGTCAGTTTGTATTTCAGAGTGCGTGGAACAAGCGCTACCGAACTCGAAATATCGATGACAAACAAACGACGCATCTGTTTATTCTTTTAGCTAGAGAACGTTTTGGTACTTAACGTGTTTAAGGCTGGTAGAGTGAACTATTTCATAATGGATGATATTTAGATCCTGGTGGCCTAATGGTACGCGCTTTGGACTTAAATTTTGTAGCCCAGGTTCGAACCCCGCCATGGACCAATAAGCTTTTCTAACTTAAGTACATTTTCTGAGAGCTATTACAGTGAAGGAAAACATCGTGAGGGAATCCGGGATTTTAGAGCCTAATACTACTTTACAACTTTAAATAACGGATCGATAGACTGCATTATTAAGTGATTTTAATTTCAAGTTCAAGTGTATTTATTTGCTTTTAGTAGAGTTCACAGTTATTACAAACAATTTTAAGCTAAGATGTCTTTGGAAACCATAAAAATAAATGGTAATATGTAATAAGAAGCTAAGATATTAAAGTATAACTTTAACAACATTAAAACACTACAGTGATGAGGGATGTTAACAAATCTGGTATAAACAAAGCGATAGTTTCAAACAGAATGAGGGCAAGAAAGCTCATCACTTAGGGTTCCTTACTACTATTCTATTTTGATTATTTGTTATTACGAAAACACAGATATATTATCTGTAAAAATCGTAACTTTCCAGCTATCATGGTTTATGAGATACAGCCTGACAAACAAATAGTCACACAGACAGCAGAATCTTAGTAATAGGGTTTCATTTTTACTTTTTGTGTAAGGAGCCCTAAAAACTATGAATCAAATATGTTATTTAATAGTAGACACCCAAAACAAACAGAAGCTGCATTAACTTAATCCCTAAAGCGATTTGTAGACAATTGTAACAAAAACAAATGTAACATAATACTCGTAAGTTGTTGGGGAGCTCCTTATTGTCATGTATTTAAGGTTGAAAATAAACTTAACTGTTCAAACATTGTGCCTGCAAATAAAAACTTAACGGAAATAGTATTGCTATTTGTAAGTATGGCGTCAGGATTAAATAGTTGTCTTTTTTAATTTTAAAGATAAAAGACAAAGGCCTATCATCATTATGCCTAAATCTTCTTAGAATAGAATAGAATAAAATAGAATAACTCTTAATTGTGCACCAACAAAGAAATACAATATAAAACTTAAAGACTAAATGATACACAAAGGCGGCCTTATCGCCAAATTAGCGATCTCTTCCAGGCAACCTTATGATGTGGAACAAAAGTCAACGAAATATTGTGCAAATGTGCTATAAACATAAAATTTAACACAAAAGGTATTGGAATATTCTATATCATATACCTATGTAAAGCGCAGTCACGAGTGCTCGTAAATGAAAATTAAAATAATAATAAAAAGTA
>DVZL01008654.1:0-10143 GCA_018236625.1 Lasaia peninsularis | reverse complement strand
CACCAGATCTATGCTGGCCCCAGATAAATGATAGACTGATATCATAAATGGGAGCAGATGCTACCTAACCTAGTGTTTATTGTTGATATTACTGGACAAATTAGGTACCTACACAAATTGATTTAACCCCAAAGTAAGCAAATTATGTGCTTGTGTTATGGGTGTTAGACAACGATACTAATATATAGAAATACTTGAATAGATACCAGAATAAATTTAATAAACACCCAGACCCGGAAATACAAACATCAATGTTCAACACGCAAATGTCTGTCCCCGTCGGGAATCGAATCCGAGCCTCGCGGTTAGTCGATGCGGTTAAGCGTGTACACTATCCACTCGGCTAACAAGGCGGTCAAACTTCACTAATATGATAGATCTGGAGCCGGTGCCCACCCCAGATAAATAATTAAATGACATAATTATTAATAGGTGGGAGCAGATGCTGCGCCACCCAGTGTTTGATGTTCACTAAAATTAATGTAAATATGTAGAAGTATGTATATAAAGTGATAAAATGTTACGTTTACATGCCGTACAAGGTTAGTGACATTTCCTAGTACAATCACCCGCCTGTTATTAATGTTTTTTTTTTATTTCTAGAAGACAAAAATATTTCTTGGGTTGAATTTACTGCCTCCTAGTTTCCTGCGCTTTTGTCTACAACTAGCCTACTCAGCGCACTGGTATGTCACTGAACCACGGAGATCCGATATATTATGTAGGACCAACACCATGGACCAAAGTATACTCCAGCCATTACAATAGACCGTGCATTTTGCATATTACTAGACTGAATCCATTACTAAGCTAATATTACTATTATACTAGCTTGGTAGTGTCACAGCTAAAGGTTTTGGACGTTGATTGATCTTCAAAACACTATACATTCTGAAACAAATTCATAGATAATACTGCTATGGGAATTAGATGTTGAATTGGAATTACCAATATATTCAATTAAGTAATCGAGGAAATATATCCATACTTACTGAAATTTACAAATCGATTACAGGTAAGTAGACTAAACTACTACAATACCCGTAGTAGTATGCTACTAGTAGTTAAATACAACTCCTAGATATAGTAAACGACTGGCTGAGTTGAGCCCGCGACTTCATCTACGTTTTTATTTAATTATTGTGCCCGTGAAATTCCTGTCAAAATAGGTCTAGCTGTTACAGAGATTAGCGGGTACCTACAAACAAATAGACAAAAATTCTAAAAAATATTTTGGTATAATGTACTATTGTAAACGTACATAGGTGGTATGCATTTAATAAAAAACGGTTATTATAATATTACATACAGACACTTTAATTTTATAATTGTCTTCGCCTATGAAATTCCAATCATCGGATAGGCAAATTAGTTGCTAGATTATTCAGATAGTACGTATTTAGTCAGAATATGCGGCAGACATTGTTGACTTTGTAGGACACAAAGCATTGCCCGGATTGGTGCCACCGTTTAATTTTAACATTTCCTTCCCTAACGTTGTACAACGTCAGTGCTCGAGTCGCTTAGATGAAACATACTTGGCACCTTTATGTTTATATATACTTGATATGTATTTCTCCTCATAAAATTTATATATGCTTGTATGTCTAGAAAAGAAACCGAGAAATTTCAATATTTTTCTTTGACACCTAACAATGCCTAATATTGTGACCTACTTCTAGATACTATCTATCTTGATACCGTATACTTATAGTTTTGCAGAATCAAAAACCCGAGTTTTAGACGAGAAATCAATCTGTGTGATCCTAGAGACCACTACTGCACAGACAACTATCTATGCAGAGCACTATAACTGACTGAATGCTACGCGCGTCACCCCAAATAGCACAGAACACTATACCTACTCTGCTGTCTCTGACGAGCCAAGTAGGTATGTATATATTATTCTATGGAGCCAAGTACTGAGCCAGCTGACTACAATAACTGTCGGTGAAAACATTGCAGATATAACATTGAAGCTGCTAGTGCCATCCTTTATTGTATTTTAGAACTAATTTCAATAATTAGTTTACAATCTGTAAACTAGATGTCATGAAAATAATATAGTGTGGTCCGTGTTGGGAAATACTGCTTATTAGTTTTCTACAGATGGTGTGATAACCAAAAGTTCACTATATTGTAAGAGGTAGAAATATAAATTACTTTACAATAAACTTTAAAATCAAATAATTGAGTAACAAATATAAACTATTCTTTGTTCTAGCCCTATCCCGTTTCTATAAGGTGTGAAGTTATAGACTCCCTACTATAGGGGTTTGACAAGTGTTCCAGTTTTATAGAAGTAAAAAAAATCCCGAAAAGAGCACAGCGGTGCTCTTCAGTCGAAGTAACAATATCAATACTGCGGTTAGTCCCCGGCCCCCGCAGAAAACCCGGCATGGTCACTATGTTTGAAAGAACTATCCCATGGGAACGGGAAACTAAGTACCTAGGGGTAATTCTAAACAAAACAATGTCATTTCGACCGCACATAAATCGCGTTACAAAAGGCTAAGTTCATACTTAGCCGACAATACTATATCATAAACAAAAACAGTAAAATGTCTCTTAGAAATAAGGTAACACTTTACAAAACCTGTATCAGATCAATACTGGCGTACTCGAGCGTGGCATTCGCACACACGTTTCCGACCTATTTAAAACGACTACAACGACTACGTTCAAAATAAATTCATGCGTATTGCTACCGGTTGTCCGTGGTACGTACGCAATGAAGACCTACATCGCGACCTCGAATTGCCCACAATAGCGCAGCATTTCAAGGGGCTATCGGTACGCTACTTTGAAAAATCACCCGACCACCAAAATCAGGTGATAAAACTCGCAACGGACTACGTCCCTGTCTCGGGCGCCCCCATCAGGTTCAGAAGACCCCGGCATGTCCTTATGGATCCCGACGAGCCCATAACGGCGGCAAACGCCAATCTTCCTATAAACCTCAACACACACACCACACTACACCGTCGCCGACGGTCTAGGCGAACACTTTTCTGTCTATCGCTTAACGCCGAGCGGCGAGCCACAGACACAATTCCTCCCGTTAACCAGAACGCAGTACCGGGTCGAGGTTCGATCTCCCGGGAGATAGCCCCGAATAGATAGATGTTTGCGTTGTAGAAAATCCCCTCCATATAAATAATAATTAACTGGGCTGAGCACTCTGCTCGCCCACCAAAGTCCGGTGAAGTTGTAAGAGCCACTCGGTTAGCAACAAAATTGTCCATATCAAAAAATAAATACTGCCTAGTTAGATTAATATTCCACTTAAGATATAAATAGTTTGTGCATTATTCTACAAAAATTATGTTTTAGCTATTCGAAGGCGGATAACTTGCTAACATATATAGACAAACATTAACTTTTTTATTATAACTAACTCTTTGATATTAAGTTAAAAGGCAAAAAAAAACTTTTTAGACAAAGCTTTTTTTGTTTTTCGAGTTTCTCTCAACGAGTCCTTCATTTGATACTTACCCATATTGTAGAAGTGGTTTAAAAACAACTATACCGCCATCTTGGTTGGTCCGCCATATTAGATTTAGAATGATGTCATGTAACTGTATCGTGCATTGTCATCCAAACTAAACGTGTATACAAAATTTCAGCTTAGTCGGTCGAATACTTCAAAATTGAATTCTAAGATTCCACTCGAACTTACATATTTACATACAATGCAATTTAAATAAAAGCTTTTAAAAACAGAACTCTTTGTGACGAAACTCGCCCGGATTGGTACCACCGCCTTACCTATTCCTGCCACAATAGCGGCAGTGCTCGCCATTGTCGTGTTCTGGTTTATAGGGTAGGGTAGCCGGTAAACATACTCCCGCAAGAGGCTTACCATCCCAGCCTCAGGTTGGCAACGCACCATTTCCACATTTGGTATCTATAGGCGACGTGTATTTCTTACCATTTTTTCTAATATACAACTATATTTTCAATTAGCTGTGCCCGCGACTTCATCTGCGTTTTTTAATTCATTAATTTATTTTACACATTTCTAAAATGAAATTCTAATATAAAAGTTGGCTAAGCCGTTCCTTATTACTTCAGTTGTCTGCCAGTGAAAATCCGTCGAAATCGGTCCAGCCGTTTCAGTGATTAGTGGGTACAAACAGACAGACAAAAATTCTAAAATTTATTTTGTCGGTTTATGTATCTTGTAAACACACATAATAGGCATTTAGTAGCGGTTATTTTAATATTACATACATACACTTCAATTTTATTTAATTGTATAGATGAGAATCACGTGTAGTTTTTCATATAGAACCGGTATTGCGTTTTAATTTTTTAGTTAGTTATATTTATTGGCTTGTTAAATTAAGTAACTAAAGTCAGTTACTTAAGTTTTAGGCCTGATATAAAAAGTTGGCTACTGGTTGGTTGTTTCCAAAATAATATTCAATTATAATGTATAATATGTGAAAAAGTAGGTACATATTGTGTTTCTCATTTTAAATATGAATATGAGGAAGTTTCATCGAGCGCTAACGATGAATAATCTATATACATAAAAGAAAGACGGATTAGTTACAATACTTGTAACTGGAAATCTGTTGGACCAATTTTCATGGTTTTTAATTCGTCGGATTTGTCAAACAATGAAAACTCGATGAATACATAATTATGAAAAATTAATCATTTACGGCCGTACGAAGTTCGCCGAGTCAGGTAGTATAGAATTTATTCAACTACTTATAGCATTATTTTTTGCTTTTTGCACTCGCCAGTTGCATGACAATAATTATTGTTAATGTTACGTGAATAAATTGTTCCGACCTCAAACGCATTGTAGCGCATCCTAGCGAGAAATTGATATTATTATTTAATACAAAAACTGTTAAATCCGTTGTCTTATGGTCAAAAGTCATAACATTGACACACTTTTAGTGTTTAGCGGAAATATTCTTTGTTTTGTGTATTTTGAAAAAATATAAACACCCGCATTTATCTTATAAAGTTTAAACAACAACAGTATACAAAATAGACTTCAATCTTCTATTGAAACATTTACCGCCTTGTTGCTCGAAAGTCGAGGGGTTAGCCTGGTCCTATCGATTAACTGCGAGGCTCGGGTTCGATTCCCGACGGGAATTTAAAATTAGTTTCGTTGACTTACACCCTTAACACAAGCATTTAATTTGCTTACTTTGGGGTTAGATCAATTTGTGTAATTTGTCCAGTAATATTTACATCTGTAATTAAACTTTTAAATAATGCTTTATTATTAAATACTTGCAGGTTAATGGACCAGAATTGTTTACAGACTATTCAGATAAAAAATCTTAGTCAAAAAATTATAAAGAAATGCTATTTTGGTGTATGTACCGTCTATATATGCAAATTCCGCCATATACCATGGAGTTTTTCTAACTTAAGTAACTAATCTAAGATTAGGATTGGTTTACCTTCTGGATTGCAGAGGTCAGAAAGCAGTCGCTGTGTGTAAAAATTAGCACCCTTGTCTCCCAGAATCTCCCAGATTAGAAACACAACCTGAATATAATCTGATATAGAAACAGGATATGGTTAATTAAGAAGTTGACGCGTAGATTTCAACTACAACCATATTTTAAATTAGCTGTGTCCGCGAGTTCGTCCGCGTTTTTATTTTATTAATTTATTTTACGCATTTCTAAAATAAAAATTGCCTAAGCCGTTCCTTATTACTTCAGCTGAATGCCAGAGAAAATCCCATCAAAATCGCTCCATCCGTTTCAGAGATTAGTGGGTACAACCAGACAGACAGACAAAAATTCTAAAAATTGTTGTTTCGGTCTATGTACCTTGTAAACATACATATGTAATTAGTAGCCGTTATTTTAATATTACAAACAGACATTCCAATTTTATTTATTTGTATTTACATAAATATATTATTTACAAGTAATTGCTTAATAGTAAAGTATTGATTATAATAATACGATGTGTGAGTAAATTAAATTATCAATCAATCATATTCTATTAGCACCGATAGATATATAACCAACCTTTTGATGAGTTAGCAAGCTGTTATTTTTCACACACTATCCATCTTACTTAAGGCATGAATTATATGCAGTCATCAAAGAGCGTGATACCAATCTCAGGGTTACATTTTAAGTGTTTCATCTTCAAAAGATTTCCTCATTTTTTGTGCTCATATTGTATGCTTTGTTTCAAGTAATTATAATGTCTTCCTATTACATATTTTAATAATTAATATTTTTAATGTGAATACGCAACATTGTGGATGGTAAGGGTTTCAATCCTTTGTTGAGATTAGTTAGTAGTAGATTAGATCGACTCCGAGAAATTAATTATGTCTTAAAATTAGAAAAAGGTTTTATTTTTGATTTGAAGTTATATATTTTTTTAAATTTTGACGTAAATCTGAAGTAAATATCTCGATATGCCGAAGGACTTGCCTGTTACAACATGGGATCTAATATCGTCGGCTAATCATGGGTGCATATGTATGTGAAACCGACCTCTTCGTGGTTTGGGTGTGTCGATAATTATAACTTTAAATATAGTAGAAAATTTTCATTGGTTAATTAATGAGGAAGAGTACAAGGTTCATAACCCCAAGTGTGGGTGGTACCATGTTTGCCGGGACAGCTAATGCCTCTATAATGACTTCATCTACACATATAATAAAATGTAGAAGAGTGAATTCTATATATTGAAAATATTCAAAGAAAATAAACGTAGGCGACTAAAAATAGATAGTAGAACACCTTTTTAATTTTTTTTTATTTTTTGTCAATCTATCTGGCTGTATCTCGGCCCCAATTCACGCTAAAACTACTGAACCGATCGTGACGAAATTTAGCAATCGGGTAGCCTGTGTTCCGAGGTAGTTTATAGGCTACTTTTTATCCCGTTTTCTTAAGAAAAACCCCAAAATCTAAATTTGGTTATAATTTAGGAACGCGCAGTCCGATTTCATTTATTATTCTAAAAACAAAACTTTACAGATTATGCCGTAATATTTTCCATGTTATAAATTTTGTAGTTCACAAATTACAACAATAATAACTAGAACTATAAATTGTCGAATTACCATCATAAGTTAACAACCAGAATATACGGGGCTCGTTGACCGTATTAACCTTTAAATCATCAAATCATCGGAAAGTCCACTGCTTATATAATATGCAAACTGAGCGTTGCCTATTATTTTCCTGGCGTTTTGGGTTACCAGGTATAAACAGATATTTAGATCGCAAAAACAAAAAAATAGCCAACTTTTCACATCAGGCCTAAAACTTAAGTAACTAACTTTATTTACTTAATTTAACTAACTAATAAATCGAAAGGCAAAACCAGTTAGTTATTTCTACACAAAAACACAAGGCCTATGCGCGAACCACTATTCCACCGAGGCATTTATTTTATCTTTTTTGTACATCATATACAAATATGTTGCACAAAAGACGAGCTCAATGCGTATAGCATTCTCTACGAGCTAACCTTTGGACCAACAGAAAAAAAGTAAAAATAATGACAGATGCATAAAAATAGAAATAATAAAATTAGAAACAAAATAAAAAATATTAAAAAAAGGATACCAGAACATAAAAAAAAACTAAAAAATATCTAATTACAATTTATATTAATTACCACAAATATATATTACTGTATGTTACAGTATAGAGAATTTAACCTTCGAGAACTTAGTTTCCTATTTCTGTAGAATTAGGATTATTCTATTTTAGCAATAACAACGCATTAGGACGTATGCAAATATGGATATTTAATTACGGATATGATTTGTATACTTATATTTTAACGTCAGTTGTCGGTATGTTAGAACTTAATTAAAATTTAGGCTCTTGTTGAAATTCCAATGTAAAACTATATACTTTTGCAAAAACACTTGTCCTGTTCTACAATTCAATTTTTACAGAATCATCATTTATAATTTAAGATATATACGTATTTTCACGCCAGGTCCCTTGCGGGGTAGGGGGAGAACCCAGTGCCAGGTGCCACGATCCCAACATACCTTTTTCACTTTTTCAATTTTTTAAAAGAAGAATTAAATGTAACATAAAAAGATTTAAAAAAAACATTTCTACCAAAGGAAGCGTTATGTTATTTATTAAAAATCTATTTATTGCTGACGTATTTTTACCGATGAATGCCAATATGCTTTTTTCACTTTTTGCTTTTTATTAAAAAAATAATTTTCCAATAAAAATGAAACAGATAAAATAGTCATATTTATCACAGGAAGCGTTTACATTATTCTATGTTATATGCCAAACATCCATTTAAACACCTAAATGTACGTTAAGCGATGACTACTAATATACCTTTCCACTTTTAACACTTTACTACTTTTTTGTAAAAAAACTCAAATGTAGAATAAAAATAAAACAGATAAAAGAATTTGTGTCTACCACAGGACCTAGCTAGGTTTTATTTTCAGGTTTTACTTATTAATTGTGTTTTCATTGAATATAAACCTATAGCATTATAATACTAAGCTAAATTTCGCAATAAATCACGAAGTAAGCATAGCTCAGTTGAAAAATCGGGCGCCTTATAAGGATACCCGGGTTCAAACTCGGTCGTATTGCTTCTTTCCTTTTTTGTTTTTTGAGAAATTCTCACAAAAAGTTTATTCTTTTTGTAAAAAAATCTCAAAAAATTCCAAAAAAACCTGATGTACCAAAAACACCGAGCAAAGCTCGGTCATCCAGGTACTAGTACTTTAAGCGATTATTGCCATGATATCACACGAGTAGAATTAAAGTAACTTAACTCAAAACTTATGTAATACATAAGTTTGCGATCACTATAAATATATAAACATTGAAATTGTGTATTCATTAGCGAAACACGAAAGAGACATATCAACATGTATTCAATACTATAAATCTTGTTCATTTATAACAAATTGCATTTTTTGAATTCGGTTGCGTGCGATATTTTTAACTTTTAAGTTTTTTGCGAAAAAAACTAAAATGTGGAATAAAAATTAAACAGATTAAAAAAATCGTGTCTACCACAGGAAGCGTTTACGTTATCTTTTGTTATCTGACAAATTTTATTAAGTTTAAATTTTGTGAGATCACGGCTTACATTGAAGACTTAACTTGAAACGTTTTGGCTGCTGGAATAGCACGACCAACAATTTTCGTACGTGCAGGTCATGATATTGAACTTAAAGTGTATATACGTAATGTAATTATATTCATCCGTCTAATTATAATTATCTATTATATAGTAGGTTAGTTTTTCATGACGGAAGATGTTTAGCTGATTTTAAAGATGATTTAGTGGTTAACACTCCGGACTTTCATTCCGGTAGTCCCAGTTCGAATCGCGCTCGATGGGTTCCTTACCATTATTTATTAAAACGGCTAAAAAACGTTTGTAGTATTTCATTGTTTTTAGTATTTGTTGTTAAAGCGGCAATAGAAACATGTCATCTGTGAAAATTTCAATTTTATAGCTTTTACGGTTTATGAGATATAGCCTGGTGACAAACAGACAGACGGATAGCGAAGTCTTAATAATAGGTTTCCATTTTTACCATCTGGGTACGCTAAACAAAGATTTATATCTGAACTCCATACCCTTTTCAGAAATTTCCAAGAGATAGTAAAATATAATTTATAATTATATGAGATATTATTTATACTGGTCGTCCGGTGGCCTAAATTCGACCATAATAAGACACAAGTTATTTTACGATCATTTAATGAACATAAAACATTTTTTTTTAAAACTCTTCCATTGTTAGCTGAATCTACTTGACTGTTATATTCGGATATATAAAATCTTTAAAAAAAATATTAAATGATAAACAAAACAAGCAATTTGACAACAGAGTATATGTGCGTGTAGCAAATACTTGTGTTTGTGTGTGTCAAATGAATGGTAGTGTGCGTAATCTTTTATTTATTGATTTAAAAACATTATTTATAGCCTCTGTGGTGTAACGGTACAGGTATCGCCTGTTAAGACCGTTAGCCACGTGGGGTCCCGGGTTCAATTCACGGGTCGGGCAACTTTTCTTAAATGTTTTTCAGATTTTTCTGAATAAGCGTTTCATTGCCCGGGATTGGCGTGTGCCCGAAGTGGCGATAGGCTTGCCACCTATCACATCAGGGCCCTAGTACCTTG
>DVZL01008653.1:0-10144 GCA_018236625.1 Lasaia peninsularis | reverse complement strand
ATGTTCACACCACAATAGTCAATAGAAATGGCGTCTGTCAAAGCGCTTATTATGCGCTAAACGCAATTGCGTGGGTATGGCTATTATTATTACTGCCGCCTCTAGTAGAGGCCGCGAGGTGGTGATTCTGTTGCTCTGTGAAGGCGCATCACAAGCTTTCATAAATCTATAAAATAAATAAAATTTTGAGTGTCTGTATTATAATATTAAAATAACCGCTTTTTACTAAATATATGTTTACAAGGTACATATACCATAAAAATATTTTTTGGAATTTTTGTCTGTCTGTTTATACCAGATTATCTCTGAAACGGCATGACCGATTTTAACGGGACTTTCACTGGCTGATATAATAAGGAACGGCTTCGGCTACTTTTATTTTAGGAATATATAAAATAAAATAATTAAACTAAATCACGGATGAAGTCGCGGGCACAACTAGTATTTTATAATAAATATTTTTACGCTCACATCCTCAAAAGAGTAGGCAGGGGTACTATATGCATCCACCATTAGCCGACTATTAGGTCTCATATGTGACAGGTGGCAAGACCTTCGTCATATGGGACCAAAAATTCAATTTCAAGCAACGTTAAGTTTTTCATCACATTATATTATGATATAAAGATGCGATGAAATAATAAATATATTTAATCTATACTTCTATACTAATATTATAAAGAGGGGAAATTTATGGTGCGTAGGGTTTAAATGAGTCAGGTATAAATTAAATTTTATAAATTGTTTTCGTTTTATTTCATTACAAAAATTCAATTACACGTCGTCACATCCCAATATTACATTATGTATAAATAAAAGCTGTTTGAATTTGACAATTTATTACTTAAATTCTAGGGAGGTGGTGGGGTTGGAGGCAGTATGCGAGTACCCAACACGGATTCCTGTGTGGAAGTTGGAGTTGCTGATCTCGAAGATGGTGCTAACGGCCTGCAAGTTCGACGGGGAAGCGAACCCACCTTACATCAAGATATGTTACCTCCGCAACAACAGGTATAACAATTTACTTAATTTCTGTCTACCAGGCAGCTAATAAGAGGCGAGCATAGGTTAACTGGGTCAGTTCCAAAATGAACACTGGTGGCAGCAACTCGCCCCGGTAAGGATCCACCGCCTTACTCGCCACCGTCTTATATTTGAAATTGAATTGAAATTTGTTTTTGCAAAATGTTTGTAGAATTAAATTTATTATAATTTTTTACACTCTTCTAATTTTTTTTTATATTTGCATGCCAATTAATGGTCTTAGTAGCTAAGTACATAAAATTGATTGTAAAACTGTGAACTCTACTAAAAGCAAATAAATGAACTTGAACTTGAACTTTCAAAAACTGTGGAGAAATGTTAGACTGTTCTCGATCTATCACTTATTTCCATAGGATAAGACAGCGAACAAGCACACGGCACTCCTGATGGTAAGTGGTAGCCGGTCCAGTGATAGGTTATATGTAAGTCTAGTCCAGACTGGAACATGACGGTCACTACGATTGCAGGAGCAAGTAAAATGATGGATTCCTATCAAGGAGAGTTGCTGAACACTACTCTACCACCAGCGATTTCCTTGAAAATGACCCATTTAAAGTATACTTAAGCTCAGCACTAGGTAGTCCCTTCCATACTGAAGTTCGGATTAAAGTCTGTAAGTTGTTTGGTGTACCATTGCAGGTGTGTGACCAGACGAAGCGGTGGTCGGCGGCGGTGGTGTGCCGGGAGGACAGCCGCGCGACCCAGAAGGTGCACCCGCTGGAGCCCCGGCCGCCCGACCCGCCGCCCCATCCGCACCACTTCCAGCGACACTCAAACCGACTCTCCATGCAGTTCTCGGGACCGGGGTAAGGTTCCTTTATCTTCTTATTTAACCTAACCGACCCGACAAACCTCGTACTGCCTCATAATTAACAAATAAATAACCGACCGAGAGCGAGTTGGTCTCGCGCACGAATTGTTATGTATCTTACCTGTTATTTATAAAAAAACACAAACAAACAAAAACAAAGATATAGCGTTCGCGATTCATTTTTCAACAACGACATCTGTTATAGGAACAGAACTGAAATATATTTATCATATATGTATATAATGAGCCCTCTTCAATATTTACTTTATTTTGTTTCTTAGTATTTGTTTTAGTGGCAACAGAAATACACAGTCTGCAAAATTTCCACTGTTTAGCTATCAAGGTTGCCCAAAACAATCAGAGAGATGGACTTAGTTAAAAGGTCCCTACAGACTCTTAAAAGCTGAACGATAGCTGTAGAATGATTTAATTTTACTGCATGGTATATTATTACATACAATAAAACACGCAGACAACGCAAACTTTGCGCCCGATTCCCGCCAAAGTCCGTAAAATATTATATATTTTTTTATATTTGGAATGAGTGCAAGTAGCTGCCAGTAGTCAAGTCGTTAATTTGCATTAATTTGAAAATAGTTAGAAGACGGTATAAAGTCATTTCAGGGTCTTGGGTAAAGCGGTGGTATCCTTACCATAAGCAAGTGAGATTTACCGTGACCACCCCGTCCCGGTATAGGCGGGATTTTCCCGCTGTCCCCAACGAGAACAAAAATGTCCCCCTTTATAAATAGACAGACGTACAGATACATATATTTTTTTATATAATATACGTAATCTACAACTCTTTTTATTATATCCGAACTAAAACGCACACTATTAGTATCCAATAGTGTCCAATAGTGGATAACTCATTGCTTCATCACCTACGGCTGTGTTCCAGACATAATCTAATTATATTGAATTTCACCTAAACAAATGTTTAAATAAACTTGTGAATCATCGCTTTTAGCCCTATCTGTTTTGATATTTCTAAACGAATTTTAGACTATGTAGGAAATATGATTCATGAATCATTTTGATTAACAGCACATTTGTATCAACAATGTAGTTATTTGTAGAACTTATGCAAGAATTCTATATATTCAAACATACACTTTAATATTTGGCGACTGAGTGAAATGGGTGGATCAACTATTTTCAGTATAGAATCAACTATTGTGTGAAAAAATAAAATGTCATAGTTTAATGAATTTGAGACGTAATATTTATTATTTAATGGTTATATTTTATAGATTAATATATATATATAATAAACGGCATCGCACTTTTGAGAGTATATAAATTTTTATTAAACAAAGTTTGAGTCCTCACTAGTAAAACTGTCCCCTGGGTAACACATATAAATGTCGAAAAAAACAAGATAAAATAGTTTAAAAATGTGTTTATACTCTTAAATATCTTTTATAGAATTATAAGAACACAGCAAAAATCACCAAAATAGTCTTAATTATAAAATATGGATACATATTGTGTCTCTTGGGTCACAGTGTAACAAATCAGAATCGATTATCTATCTATTTTGTTTTTCGGGCTAATATTAAATCAATTATTAATGCAGGCTATATTGACGTGTAATGTATTAAACTAATCTAAAATCCTAATAAGAATTTCTCAAATTTTAAGGCTTAAGTTAAAGACTTAATGGTCGTAAAATATTGGGACAGTCATGTTACTCAGGAGACAAATCTGTGACTCAAGAGACATTGAAATAGTAACTGAGCATGCAATTTTGAGATTTATGCTTGTACTAATCGTAACATAATAAAAAAACTAATGGAAAATAATTATCAAGCCTTAAAGATAGCATTCAGTCTAAAAATAATCACAAAATTCTTCCTAGGAACTGAATAATTAGCATCGGAATGAGCTTCAATTTTACCTTAATAATAAAATAAAAATGGCTTCTAACTTGTCAAATCAAACATAAAGTACGTACCTATCTAATCTTTAGCATCAGAAAAATCAAATAACAGTAAGTATCACTTTTCATAAACCTCTACATTATTTTTAAATACATAATACTGTTGGCCTCGTTTAGATATAATTGACGGATTGGAGAGTCGTTCTATAATATCTGTGTAGTCAATGTCAGCAATATCACTTTTTTCCAGTCGAAATATGTTTCTTTTCTTCATTGAACGTAAAAATGTGACCCTAATCTCACCATCTTCGTGCAAATCATCGACTACGCAAGCATATTTAAAAAACTTGCCTTTTGTTGCATGAACGTTAACTACCATAAAATCACCCTTCTGGACGCTACAGTTTTCTTTATCAGCTGAAATATTTTGTCCTGAAGTACTCGGTTGGTTCTCATCGTCAGATGTTTCAGGTGTCCTATAAATATTTCGGTACCACGTCTCGTTGCGAGGCTTACTTAAATCCAATAACTCAATTTCTTTTAGTGGAGATTTTGGCCGAGAGTCTTTGTACTTACTCAATGGTAAGTCGTCGTCAAAATTGAGAGTATCATCAATGAGTTCCGGTCTTGGTAAAGTACTCTGGTTGAATCTATTTTCTTCATCATGAGATATCAACTCTGGGATATTTTCATGTTTGTCAGCATTCTTGTCACCGTCTGTGTCTAATTCTGCGGTCGTTTTTTCAGCCATACGTAGAAAGGGAATATATCCTTTAGGAGACAGACATTCACAAAAGCCTCTGTTGCAAAAACAGCTCAAGTGTCTGTGTTTAAGTTCTCCTCTACTGGTGCTGAATATTTGGTGGACGTCCTTTGTACCAGGTAGGGTCTGAATTGTTGGTATTTGTTTAGAAATGTCTTCTATATTGTTGGATGAAATAAAGTGAAGTTTTACTTTGCTTAAGTCCTTCAGGGCTGTATAAAATTTATTTGCACATGAAATATCTTCACCTCTGGCTACTAGGTCATCAGCAGTTCTTTTAAGATAGCCTCCAATACCATCTGCTGGCCCCTTGCCATGCCCAGCTTCGAAAAATGACCAGGTCATCGCTTCAAACCCATAATCAAATAATACCGTTGATGCGAGATAAAAATTTTGCTTTTGACGGTACTGACTAAATGGTCCATCGGAGAAAAAATGTATCACAGAAATATCAGGATATAAGTTTTTGATGTCCTTAAGGACTGGATCAAGATGAGCCCATATAGCTGCAGGTTGGTGGTTGTTATTTGGTGACACAGTGCAGAACGATTCAACTTTTTTACCAACGTCTGTGTGGACATATACTACGACAGTATGCAGTGATACCTGTAATCTGGACCCACCAAAGTGATGTGCTTGAATCTCCTCATGGTGTTTACAACTGTAATTTTCACTAAAATCAGCAACTACTACTGCTTCTGTTTTTTTTAAATCATCGAGGGCTTGTCTAAAATTTAAAAATTGATTTTTTATGTTATACACATGTTTCTTCAATATTTTTAGCTCCTTATTGAATGCATCCAACATATCTTCAACCCTTCCCTCTTTATCCTGTTTTACGTTTTTAAATGATTTTATTGTCCTTCCATCCTTTTCATAAGTCTCTTGTACTCTTGTCCATTCTTTCCATTGTATTTTTTCTCTTTTTTTATCTATATTACTCTGAATTTTTAAGTTGCAACATTTATTACAATTCCCATACATACAGTCTTGTTCCTTTGGATTGCATACAGTAACAGCAATCAAATCACTCATATTTTCGGTATTTATAATTCCTTTGTTTCTTAAGGCTGTTGCCTTATAAGTTGGATTGGTGTGTGTTTTGCACAAACACATTTCACGTCCACTCACAGAAGGTTTCACAACATAAAATGGCTTCTTCTTTGTAAAATAGTAGTAAGAGCATTTAACTTCCGGATTTTCTTCCTTGAATGCTTTGTAAAGATTCTTCATTGTGTCTAAAAGGAATCTCTTCTGTTTTTTTTGTTCATGCCTTGTAATGGTTTCCTTCTTTCCAGCTGTTGGTCGCGAAACATCCTCCCTTTGAAAAAAGGTTTCGATTTTCTTCTCCAAATTAGGGACATCGGCGTTAACCTTTAAAGTTACCTTCAGCGGTGTTGTTATTCCCAAAGATTCAGTAATCATTTCTCTTTTTTCAGTTCCTTCAAAATTTACAAATATATTTTTTAGAAATTTCTTATCTTTGTGTTTCTTTATTGTTTGATATTTTTCTTTGATTGCATTAGATAGTTTTTTGTATTTGGTCGTATCATCAGATTGTCTATTCTCTTTTTTATTATCTTGTGTTTCTTTATTGGCCCTATTAAAACGTTTTTTGTATTTCTCATATTTCTTTCTTACGTTTATAATCTCTTGTTTTAATCTTAAATTTTCTCTGTATAGTTTTGATCTCTCTCTTCTTACTTTAGTTTTTCCTTTGTTGTTTGAATCAGTGGACCTTTGAGGAGTATTAATACCAGCATCATGTAGGTTTTCTTCAATTATCGTAGAAGAACTTGGTGGTGTCATGTCAACTTGTAAATTATTCAGTTGATTTTTGTTTTTTCTTAAATTTTTCTTTCTGAGTTTCCAAATTGTTCGGGCATTATGCCTTTCTTTAGGGGTTAATTCTGTCACAAGTCTCTTTTTTGCATGATAATTATCTCGTTTTTTTCTTTTATACTCTTCATACTTTGTTTGGTTATGCTTTAGTTTTTCTTTATACCGTCTCTGTCGTTCTGCGGCAGATAGTGGCATGTTTCTTGAATTCTGTAAAAAATGCTTAATTATTAATCTTACTAATATCACAAATGCAAAAGTTTGTGAGGATGTATCCATGTATGTTTGTGTATTTGTTACTCTTTTACGCAAAAACTACTGAATGGAATTAATTGAACTTTACAGTTATACAGGACCTATGTTATACATCAGAATATGGGATATTATTTTATACTGAATCCTACATTTACCACGCGCATAAACCGCACTGTAGGCGCAAGGCGCTATTAGGTTCTAAATATCTGTATTTCAATAGGTCAGCTTTAACCACATAACACACCAACTTTAACCGGAATAGTGAAGGTAAGAATGAACTGATAAAGTGTTAGGTATGAAAGTAACTTTTGTTTTTATGCAGCAAAATGTGCAGTGAACATTATAAATATATTTAATACTTGACAAATAACTGTAGTTCTGTTTTATAGCTACGAAAGATAAAAATGTCTCTTGGGTCACTGAAACTGTCTCTCGGGTCACGACTTTCGTGACTCAGTGGACCCGTGACCCAGGAGAATTTACAACAATTTTTGCAATAAATAGTTATAAAATGTTAAAAAATTAAACAGAAAAATGTAAAATAGGTATTTTAGACCTTAGTTCTTATTAATATAATATAGTTTATAGTAAAATATACTTACTTTGTGCGAAAATCCGTTGTTACCCAGCAGACACTCAATATAAACACGTCACCTCTCTCGAAGTCACGGGCGAAATGACCGAGCCGCGGGAACGACACATGAGTGGTGAACACGATCATACGATGTTCAGATCTGTCTCCTATTGGTCAACCTTTTGATCTGCTGTCTCGCTCGCACTCGTAAGCGATTTATGAGTGTGACCCAGTGGACGTGTGGATTTCGGTTGTATTAGGGACAGATATTGTAATTGTGATATTAATATCATGAATTGAAGTTACGTACTCCTACATAAAGATAAGAAATAAATTATTATTTTAGTAGATTATCATGGTTAAAGTCAAGTATGTTCTAAGGAAAAATAATAACATTTTCTCTTAGTACTGCACCTCATACGCCTGTGGGACAGTCTAATTTTGTACATGGAAACACTAAATCATCCACTGGGTCACGACGTTTTGATGTGTAAAAATGTAATTTGAACTAAACAATAAGGTCTAAATATTGATTTAATATCTGATTATCCAATAATACCAGTATTAAATACTAGATCGTTATAGTTTATTTTTCTTAAATATAAACTTGTCAAGGACACGTACTGATAGAAAAAAGTTGATTCACCCAATACTCACTTAATTCTCAAAATCAGACTAACATCTCTCATTAACTCTCATTAATTTACTGTAGGTACTTAGTTATTATGAAAAAAAAGCAAAAAAATCACAGAACATTACGGTAAAACGATTCTGCATAATATCGTGGTATTAAATTACTATCAATTAATGATCTTAAGTCATTCTGTTTCCTTGAAGTTAATATTAGTTTTCTTGCATTTAGTTGTTTTAAAGGAAATCCTACACAGCTTACAGTGCGCCTAGATCGTAATGGTCTATGCTGCTCTATTTCTAAAAAGCGATCTTCTGTGTACGATGTCTTGTAAAATATTTTAATTTGTCTATCATATTCTTTTACAAATTTTATTACTTTAATCTGTGAAAGTCTTACCAGGTCCCCATCAGTATTTTTATTGAAATTAATGCCACAGTTTTCTATAATATCTTTTAAATTATAGAAATCTGAATATGACATGGCATTTACATTGTATGCTTTCCCTTGTTTAGCCGACTGTATTAAAGTGATGTACTGCTCAGGAACAAAAATTGGAGATGATTTTAAAAATGTCTTAACCTGTTTTTCTATTACTGAATGAACGTTATCATTTTCGTTCTGAGTATGTCCCGATACCAAAAATTTATGAGTAATGCTTATAATATTAAAATTAGATAAAGCATACATATACATGCCAAACATAAATTTATTTTTCTGCTGTCCACAGCAATTGTCCGAGTAAAATGTGATTTCCAAGTTGGGATCATTAACTTTTTGCGATTTTTCTTTAATGAAATTCAGGACACATGAACCAATTTCATTTGCTCCTCGCAAACCATCTACTTCACTCCAGACAAAACAATGACAGCTGTCTTTATTCAGTTCACAAATTGTGAAGTTACATACATTAAGTTTGGGTTTGTAATAGAAAGCAGAAGTTTTACACATAGGCAGAGGTAAAACTGCCTGCAAATCATAGCATGCAACCACGAAATTTTTTTGAACCTTTTGCTTGTCTTCATTTTTCTCTATTCGACTTAGTTCTTTTTCTGAACGATGTTCCAGATACTTGTACTCATTTGTTTCCCTTTCAGTTTGATCCATGTTTTCAAAAGCTGTGCAAAACTCACACATGTCTTTTTAGGTACAAAAAAGCTAATTATTATATTCTTTGTTAAATATCTTTCGATAAGTACGAATTCCGCCAGCTGGCTTTCCTTCTACTTCACACAGTTCTTTATAATCTCTATATAAATCTGATACATTTTTGCTACCGTCAATGTACTCTCGACTTGTCTGTTGCCTTAGGTAAGGGCTCTCTATACGAGGTATTGAATTAATGTGACTTCTTATACCTTGTACCACTTCATCAAAAACTTTTATTTGGTGTCCGTGTTTACCTCTTTTATCAGGTTCCACAATTCCATGTTCAGATAACTTTTCAAGAACTATTCTTATCGGTCTATCATTAATTCCTAGCGTTAAAGAATATTTTACATACACGTATCTGGTCGCCGTCCACTATTAAATGGAAACCATGTTTTGGTTTACGATTGCTATTACCTTTTTTATAACTATACTTTGGTTCAATCACAGTCAAGTTCTTACTTATAAAATCTCGCTGGCGAGATATAAAACCCATTCCCCAATATGAATCAAAAATAACTCTCCTCTTATCATCGTTTATTTTATTTGAACACTTTAAACGACATCTTTCAGTACAAGACGGGCCCATTCGTCGTTGGGGAACTACTTTTCGAGATTTTGACAAAGAAACGTATTCTCTGCCTGAATTACGTAATTGTTTAGCTTTAATTTTTTTAGAATTTATCACACCCTTACGTTTTTTCTTTAGCGGGGATGTTATGTTCTGCATCAAACTTTCGTCTTCATTATCAGAGCTTTCATCATTAGGTTTACCAAGTTCTGGATTATATTCAGGATCATCATCTTCAGGTGAAAAATCGCCTGCTCTTGACGAAAGTATAGAGGAGCAGGAACTGCTACTCAATGATCTTGGTCTTGGTATTTCAGGAGAATTAGTTACACGTTGTTGTAAATAAGATGTGCTTGGCAAAGATTCAACATTTTTTCCCCGCAATAGTTTACGAGGGATTGGTTGATATATAAAATCTGAAGATTTTATAGATCCCAAAACGTGGGAACTAATCGAAGAAGAAGATGAGGTACTTGAAGATGAAGAGCTACTTGAAGATGATGAATAGACATCGGATTATATGCACTATTAAAATGCCAAAATATGCTTGCAAATATGCTCTAAAAAAGGGCAAAATATGCACTAAATATGCACAATCAAAAACCATTCATTATTATGTATTATA
>DVZL01008652.1:0-10145 GCA_018236625.1 Lasaia peninsularis | reverse complement strand
GTCCAGTAGTTTCGGAGCCTATTCGTTACAACCAAACAAACAAACAAACAAACAAACTTTTCCTCTTTATAATATTATAAGTATAGATAGTCGGCTAATCGTGGGTACATATTATGTAACTCTGCCTACCCCTTCGGGGATATGTGGGTGTCTATATTTATTAATGTATATTTAAAAAAAGTTTAGACTAAAGTATAAGGTGTTTAATGCCATCCAATTATCGCGAGCGGTTGGTTTGGTTTAGGGGTTAGCTTTCTTACCAAGCAATTCGTCGGTTCATCCAAGGTTTGGTTTTTGAGTTTTGCGAAAATAATTTTCTCTAACTGCCTTTAACCTATGTATTTTTCAGGAAATCTATGTATTTTTGTCTTTTAATCCCTTTAAAAATAGAGTGAAGCAGACGAGAGAGTTTAGGGGAAAGCTACAATCGCAATCAAGTTATTTCACGTCTAGCCGACACAAGTGTATCTGGAAGTGACGTATTGGCAGTCGCCTCGCTTCAAGTGTCAGAATGACGTACCAGAAGTGTTTACTGCAAGACTGAGGCTAGAACAGAAAGCAATATTCAGTATTCAACGATATTATTTCAGTATCAAGATATATGTATATACTTATTGATTTGGCTTCATTTATGTTATTTTAAAAATGATAAAGATTTGTACAATATCATGTTTTGGTGTTACATGATATTTTATTTACTAAAGAATGATTTATAGCTATTTGGAGTGGTTGCGTTATAACTCACATAAATTGGATAACTCAGCAACTTAAATTGCTACGTTTTTTATCATCATGCGATAGAAATGTCACATCCCTACGCAGAAGTGTAAATATCTACATCAATATTTTTAATACATATGTCCCATAGTTAATAACTAGCTTTCCGCCCGCGTAAATTATTTTAACTTCTAAAAGTTATTGCTTAAAAACATAAGCTATTAAAGGCTAATTTAAAACAAATACTCGTAGTAATCTAATAAAAACAAATAGGCTAATTTTAAACCTACTTTAAAATTAAAGTAAGTCTAAAATTAGCCTATTGGTTTATTAAATTAAAGTAAGTTTAAAATTAGTTTATTTGTTATTATCATGTGTAAGCTATTTTACTGTAACCGTCTGCACCCAGATAAGTCGAGTAGTTTTTTCGTGAAAGAGTAACAAACTTCTATACATACATCCATACGTACAAACCTTCACGTTTATAATATTAGTGGGATAAGTCAAAAATGAATAAGTTATCGGCTTGAACTCGACCACAGCCGTTCATTAAAATCTGCAACAAAATACCATTGAAATAATCAGTTCCATTCGGCGCGAGTTTCCCGCGATACAACCCACAGGACCATAATGAATCCGCAGCCGGACGTAATTATATTGCATCCTAGACATATGCTTATTCCGCATTCAAATATTTCATTATGAAGTTTTCTATATAATATATAAATATCGTCACGTCCGAATTCCTGGAGACAAGACAGTTGCTGCACTTATGTACCCACGATTAAACGAAGATAGATTAGATCCCATCATATAACAGGTCGCCATATTGGACACACATCCAATCACAGACAACGTTATGTATTTTTGATAAACTGAAAAGATTATAAGTACAAGTCGCCCCATCCGGTAATTGAACTCGGGACCTCATGCGTCAAAGTCCTAGTCAGATATTGACTACGCTCAACCACAGAGGCGACTTCTATATTGTACGATAAATGCTTTTATACTTTGATATCAGGCTGCTGAGGTTTGATTTGATCTTAGGGACGGGAGACATTCTTTAGAAAAACGAGGAACACATCTATAACAAAATTCATCCCATGATTTTGGGCGACGTTCATGCCTAAGGAACCCTAAACCAATCGATGATTGTCCACAACACAAGTCCGAAAATATATTTTAAAAAAACACCTTATCAAACAAATGTAACGTGTTACATTAAAACTTAATTATAAAACGATCGATCGTGTTTTTATCTAAATTAGTTGTTTAACAACATGACATTAAAAATATTGTAATTGATAATAAAGCGATAAGTATTACATTATCAGACAGACAGATTGCGATTTTTTTATCAGATTGTGTAATTGCTCAAAGTATATAAGAAACCTATTGGCATTACATTATATCTAACATTTTAAAAATAGGTGTAAAATATTTAAAACTATGTCTGCACACAGAAAACATTCTAAAATTAAAAAAAAACGGATAATGCCGATTCTGACTTGCGCGCGAAGGGTTCCGTAAGTAATTGATTGTCTATAAAAATGGAAACAAAATCACGTTTTAACGTACAACTTCATTTTATTTTTTTATTTAGAAGTTTAATATTACTTGATATTCTGAGAATATATATACCTATCGAATGAATTTAACGCACTTAAATCCTGATCTAAATACAGATAGCGACATCTATTGGTAGGATACGGTCGTTCTTTGTATAGGAACTTGTTTAAATATTTACTTTATTATATATTTTAGTGTTTGTTGTAATAACGGTAACAGAAATATATTGTGTGTGTAAATTACAATTGTCTAGTTAACACAGTTCATGAGATACAGCCTGGTGACAGACTGGAAGACTGTCCGTCTGTCTGCCTGTCTGTCACTTTTCAATAAGAGTTTACTAATAGGCTCCCGTTTTTGCCCTTTGGGTACGGAAAACTAAAAAAAAATAACAGCGAAAGTTATAACTGTTATTCTATTCCCGATTAGGACCAAATATTTTACGAGTTTTTCAGTTAATCATAAAAACGTGCCGTTGTCTGAAATTGTATTTTTCCCCGACGTGGCGACTTGTCACCTCATATCATGGGAGCGAATATCAACTAATCGTGGGCGCATAAGTATGTGGCTTTACCTACCCACTTTGGCTAAGTTTATATGTTTTTATAATATATAGAAAGATTTTTTATAATCCAATATAGATCTTTTTATCCATCTTGTACGATGAATGCGTCATTCAAAAAAAATAAACTGATATTTCTCGAGTATCGGTCAAAACCGTGGCGAATCGCGTTAAGTGAAACAATTCGACCATAAAATCTAATACATGATAAAATATCGAAGCGTGTCCACGCCGTCGAGTCATTATTGAACAATACGAGTATATTTTTATGGCGACCGACTTGCCACGTCTGTCACATCATGGGACCTAATGTCGTCCGCTGATTGTAGGAGCATAAGTACCTCCGTCTATCTCTTCGAGGATATGGGCGTGACAATGTTTGAGATAAAATCAGAAGTAATTTTTTTTGTAAAAGATTATATCGTTCTCGGGAAAAATGTTAAAATTAGAAAGGATTAAAAAATAAATATCATCTGACTAATAGCGTTGTATTGCTGAAGATAATTACAACTCATTGGTGTGAAAGAGAAAAGGTATGTGTTACGAAAGTATATTAATTAACATGATATATGTTTCAAGAGAGGAAATCTTAATTACGCCTCCATTTCGTTGGCATTCTTAATGGATGGATTCCTGGAACTGATCATTAGTGAATCTGAACATAGTACAACAACTTGCATAGTTCGAAATGGAACATGAGTGACATGCACACCGTAGGTAGCTTTGGTATGGGGTATATTAGTAAATACAATATTTGTACTAGTATTTTAAACTAAACCGATTCATAACTACATATTTACTAATTATACTAAAAACGCGTGATACTTTAGTATCAATTAAGTACTCATTGTTACTACTACGTAACATTTAAAACTATCAAGCAAATTAGTTCCATTTTACAAACGTAAAGTGACCTATAACTAGTTACTTTTACTACAATTAGCGGTATGATTTTTTTACTGGGGATAACGAGCAGTATACACAATACATGCTTACCTTATTAAGATATTTTTTTCTTAAATGTTCCTATATTTAATGATTTCAAACAGATTTGACAATTTTGACTTATCTGACACTTTGTAACCGCCTCTGTGATGAAACGGTCCGGCTGTCGCCTGTTAAGACCGTTAGCCGCGCAAGGTCCCGGGTTCAATTACTTTACTTAAATGTTTTTCAGACTCGGTGAAAGAGGCCCTTACTCGCAAGTAAATTACAGAAAAGTTTAATCGCCGAGTAACGTTACTCGGACATTGTGAAATTGCTTTCTGCATTTACTCATAACTTTACTGAGCGATTAGTCTTCTTGTAACTTTACTTAGACATGGTGAAAGAGGCTTTTAGTGTGTGTAAGTTATAGACTTAGCTCTACTAAGTTTGGATTTAGTAATATATCAATGCTAATATTATAAAGAGGAAAGATTTGATTAATACTGGACCAATTCGAAAGATTCTTTTACCATTAGAAGCCGACATTATACCTAACGAACATAGGCTTCTTTTTACCGCGGGAAAATACTTCATTCCTACGGGAAAGCGGGTGATGGGGGAACGGGTAGTAAGAGTTATCTTTCTGTACTTATCTATTCCACATAACTTCTAAACGGCTGGACCAATATGGTTGTAATTTTATATGGATGTTTCGATGGTTCCCTGTATGATTACAAAATACAATTGCCAGTTGTACATAAAATGGAAAAGGACAGTATTATTTGTAAAAAAAAAAACTTGGTAACTATATTATACTGTAAGCCTTAATAAAGTGAAATATACTACATAGCTTAATTAACTTTAACTACATTTACGTATAATCCTAGTAAAACCTAGGATCCTATACCTATATATAATATAGGATAGTATATCGTACGGAGTGTGAAAATATTGTACAAATCCTGAAATTATGCGAAAACCAACCCTGGTACTACGTGACATCTGATAACTTTTTGAGAGTCAGCCGTTACGGTCTCGTCTTGGCAACGTTTAACATAACAGGGTTATTCACAAGATACAACTCTATAAGAATATTATTTGTTTGAAAAGATACCTACAAATAAATTAAATATCTAGGTGACATAAACGTAAAATATGTTAATTGTAATAAGGGAGTACAGTTTGTTCGTAGAACAATGGAACACAAGGATGCCAAATGAAACGAATTAAAATTTTCTTAACGTTGTTTATAGTTAAACATATGAAGCCTCTAGTAATATAATAACAGATATAGAATACGTGTGTATAAATTATAAACTTCTAGAAACATTTGATTTGGAACAAACAAACCACTCAAATATAACTCTTAAGTTTCGATAACTCTACGTAAACAACTATTTAGCATTCAAAACTATACTTGAACTCCAACAATAACGTATATGCCATATTCAGCGTCAAGAGAACAACGCAATAACCACTTCAAAAAACCGATGTCTAAGTACATTCCCTTCGAAATCCCTCTATTGTAGCTAAGGGCCATAGAACGCTAGCAACCCCTCAACTGTGTTGGTATACCTATCCCTCTCTCTCACACAGCACATCCGACCCTCCTCATAGGTTCGTGGGATAATTAAATATTTATGTCATCACAAAACGGCAGTTACGCAAATAATAGTTAATTAATCTATTATTTTTTATGGACCTCATAAAACTAAACGAATTTCTCAACACTGCCCAAACAATGTGAATTACTATTATTTTTTTAAGAAACAAATAACATTTACCTGTTAAAATTCAATGAATCAAGATGTTTCGGTCATTTCATAGAGTAAATATACTCAATTCCAAGCTGGAAAATTAGATGACACTCAATTATTCAACGAATGTTTCAACAACACAAACATCTGCACACAATAACACAGATTCACAGACACTAAATAAAGGATTTTTATACAAAATATGAATTAAATACACATTATAAATACAAAGCTCGATCTCGAAAAAGCTTAAATTCCAACAAGCGACAAACAGCACCTTCGACGGACCGATGTAGACTGCACTAGCGGAGGCGGAGCGGGGCAAGGGGGAGCACAGCAGGGGGCGCGCACACCGAGCACGAACACAGCCGCCAAACCAGCCTCATGATATGATAACGAATGTGTACAAAGTCAACCGTATCAACAGTACGAAGAGGAGACACCACAATTAGAAAGTATCATACTGCAGTTACATATAATCCAACTTGATACACTTACAAATTATATACTTCATCTTCATATATTAAACTTTCACGTAAAGGTTAATGCTCCCAGTGTGACTAAATTAAATTTAAATCTTGTAATTGTGATTCGAATTATATGTCTTATAAAATGTAGAGTGTAATTTACTCAACAATTACAAAAGCTTTTGACATTCGAGAAAAAAACCTATAATTCCAAGTACCTAGGTAATAACTAATAACTTAACAAATTCCATCGTTCAAATAAAGATTCTTTGTTTATGTTGGTAACAAGGCAGTGTTTTAAGGCCACATTTTTTATATAAATTATCTATTGCTTAAGATTTTATTTTCTCGAAAACAATGCATACAAAACATTTACTAACACACTTTAAGTGTTCATAATTTCTGCCGATTTGTTCAACTATTATCAATCATAGTTCCATCTTATTTGCTTGACAGATGGATCTTATTTCCTTTTTCTATAAAGTGCAAGTACACAAATGACCTAGTTGAATAAGCAACAAAAACTTTGACATGTAAAAAAAAATTAAAACTACCAAATTAGCTTAATTCTAAAAAATAAATGTTTGTTTCGAAATAATACAAAAAACTGTAGATTTTACTAACATTCTACTAAAAAAAAATTATAAATTTTGAATTTGAAATAGACTTGGTGACACTTTTTTAAAAAAGGCTTCTAATAACCCATAAACATATTCCATTGTAATACTCTACTCGTACTTACGCTGTCGACAAAAATTCATACAAATCCCGGATACAATATTTTTTCTTTTTTTTAATAAAGCGTAAGCAACTGCCAATTAGTTAGGTTCGTGAAATCGAGTTTAAATTATTCAAAATAGTCATACGTGCTATGTTAGGATAAATTAGGATAAAGTCATGTTAAGTTAAAGTAGTGGTAAACTAAGTTCGTAGATATAGAATTTGGCGGCGTGGAAAAAAAAACAAAGATCTAAGTTCTCTATGAACATTTTTATTGTGCAACGTTACTAAACAAAATTTTACAAAATGCTACCAAATGTAAGTTATTTTTACTCAATATAATATACACAAAACATTATAATTAAAAAAAATGTGTTCATATTTTTACGAAAAGGCTTTACAAACTGAAATCCATTTGTATTTTATTGTTTTTAGTAAGTATTTGTTATAATATCGGCAACAAAAATACATCATCTGTAGAAATTTTAACAGTCTAGCTGTCAAAGTTCATAATAAATAGCCTGGTATAGATAGACGGACATAGGGACGAACAGAAGGATGGATGAACGGACAGACGGAGAGCGAGTTTAAGTAACAGGGCTCGGTTTCCAACCTTTGATACGGAACGGCAAAAAGTAAGCAATTTAAGGCTTTTCTGGTTCCAATGCACTAGGACGGTAGCTACAAAGCCTCTCTGATAAAATTCAAAAGGAAGAAATACACGTTCAAAGGTTCCGGTACCTTTCAGCTTTCAAATTATAGTAGTGTGAATAACGTACAGTGAGAATTGTTACCGTCTGTAACTCATGAACTACAAAACTTACGACTTCAAAAAAAAAAAGGAAAAATTTGTAAACTGTGTTTAATTCAACAAAAAAAATCACACTGTGCGTTCGTGAATCATAGCCAAATTTTAACTTAATTTCTTCTCCCATGGAGACCCCTTAAGGCCAAAAGTAGCTTAAGTTATAAGGTTTTAGAGACGTAGGTTATCTTAATCACAATCGGTTCAGTAGTTTCAGCGTGAATTGCGGTCAGGGTATACACGGACAGACGACTTTTCCCCGTGTTGGTTCGTATCTTCTATATAGAATAGACCAACTGACTTCCTACCAGGCAGCTCGAAGAGGCGAGCAAAGGTTAACTGGGTTACTGTCAACATGACCACTGGTGGTAGAGTGCTGTGCAGCAATTCGCCCGGGTAGGGATCCACCGCCTTACCTATTCCTGCCACCATAATGACATTATCGTGTTCCGCTCCGGAGGGTAGGGAAACCGGTAGACTTGCAAATAAGTTCTAGCAGCTCGACCACAGGGCAGCGGCGCACCTACAACGTCTATGGTGTCTATAGACCATGGTTGTCTCTTACAATCAGGAGACTTATACAAAAAAATATATATAATATAAACATTTCTAAAATAAAAGTAGCTTAATCTACTCCTTATTACATCATCTGTTACTGCCAGTAAAAGTCCTGTCAAAGTCGGTCCATTCAGGCCATTTCAGAAATTAGCGCACAGACATACCGATAAAAATTTTAAAAGATACTTATTTGGCATATATATTTCGTTAACATACATATGCATTTAGTAAAAAACATTTTTTTTTATAATATTACATACAGACATTAATAGTTTTATGTATTTGTATAGACACTTTTATTATACAAACTTTAAAAATTTAAAATACGCTCGCGCTGCATGACAACCCTATAAGTGAATAAATATCCATTAGCTGACTAAATGGTACTATTTGAGCTTCCCGAAGTCAATAAAGCTGAAACTGGAGTTCAAATTGAACCAATGAATCTCTTTAGTTCAATCCGAAATGGTTCATTAATTTCAAGGATTGCGACAACTGTCCGGACGCACGGACCGGACAAACAGATCAATAAACACAATTTTATGTGAACATCGTTCCCTGTGTAGTTCCGTGTAGAATAGACCATCTGCCTCACTACCGGGATGCTTGTAAAAGGCGAACATAGGTTAACTCGGTCACTATCAACAAGACCACTGGTACTGGGACCACTGGTAGTAGAGTGCTGTGTAGCAACACGCCTAGCCAAGAATTCACCGCCTTGTCTATTCTTTTCGTCATAATAACATTGAATACCGATATGGCGACGGACTTACTATCTGTCACATCATGGGATCTGCGTGCGTGCGTTACGTAAGTGCGTGCGTCCTGCGTGCATGCGTGCAAGCGTGCGTGCGTACAACTACATAAAGATATTAATTCACGGTTATTTCTTTCATTTTTTTGACACTTACTAACTTATTTCTAACCGAGTGGTTTTTACAACTTCCCCGCACTTTGTTTGCGAGCAGAGTGATCATTATTTATTTGGGTGGGATTATTGTACACCAGGGGCTGTCTCTCGGAGACTGAACCTCGGCCTGGTACTGCGTTCTGATTTTTGGGAGGAATAACTATTTCTTTCAGTTCACAAAGTTCGTGTTCCAATAACCGAGAGTTTTGATCAACGTATCACAATCTAGTACGAGCGACATCTTTGCAATAATTGCTTAATGAGCCGGATTGATTAGTTCTATTTGTTTGTTTCTACTGGTTAATATTGAGTTTGTTTGCTATTATAGTAATGTCGTCATAATAGACGCACGCAAATATGGACAATTAAACGAATATTACAATCATTTTATTGTGATGGCAAAAACCATCGAATTAAATTTTTCCTACTAATCCTCTTCTCTCTGTCTTAGCCTTATTCCGTATTATTCAGATGATATCGAGATCAGCTACCTAATTTAGGGATTTAACCATTTTTATAGATAATACGGAACCCTTTTTAAGTGAATCCGACTCGAACTCGGTCGATTCTTTACCTGAGTTTTGGGTTTCAATATTAGCGAAGTGTTAATCAACCTAATCAGACGGCACGAGCGACATCTTAGTTATAACTGTTTGACCTATCGGACTGATTGGTTCCACTTGTTTATTACTTCACCGAGTAGTATTACGAAGTTTCTTAGTGCTATAACATATTTTACACTATGAAAATTATTTATTTGCCGAATATGTGTGTTAAAAGTTGTTACAAAATGAAAGTTTTTAATTATACCAACATAATGTACCACATTGTGGTGTGCAAATATTTTAAAACATAATTTGTATTTATTTATTTAACAATACATTATATACTAGTTATTATCTATAAACAATATTTTCATACGGCTTACTTATCCCTGTCTACCATAAATTACCACTATTAAAGTTATTTAGTACAAGTTTGCACCCCATCTGTTATTGAATGGGGGCAACCTTTTTTGCCCGAGTAGGAATCCACCGCCTTACCTAATCTTGCCGCCCTAACGTCTAACAGCCCGATCACAGGGCAGCGGAGCACCTACTACATCTATAGTGTCTATAGGCCACGGTTGTCTCTTACCATCAGGAGACCCGTG
>DVZL01008651.1:0-10145 GCA_018236625.1 Lasaia peninsularis | reverse complement strand
ACATACATACATACATACATACATACATACATACATACATACGTACAACCCAAGCTAATAAAAGCGTATTAATATCATTTTATGTAAAGGGCGTGGAATTCAAAACGTTAAAATAAAGAAACTATTGATGGACAAATCAAAAATGTACTATAGACTATAACTTATAAAATTCTAGTTTTTAAACTAACGCGTTCCATAGCTAATATTAAACGTCGAGATATAAATAAAACAAGTAAGTTATGTACGCGTTTTGTACCCGTTGTTATTTAAATATTACTTGTAAAATTCATTTATACTTTTCCACAATTAATTTTCTTATTTCAGCCAAATCAATTTCATTGTTTGTTAAAATTCGGGTAGCTAAAACAATAATATAAAAGTGCAGGACGTTATTTTTAGAAATTACTAGCTGTCCCGGAGAACTTTAAGAACAGTCTAACCATCCGCACTCAGGGATATGAAAAATATAACCGAGTATTACACCTATCTGATATGAATCAGTCGAGCTGATCTGGAGGAATTTAAAAACAAACGATGTCCTAGATGCCTACGTTTTGGAGTATACATTTTATAAGCCAAATGCGGCGCGCGGGCCGCAGGTTGAGTATAACTGGTCGAAATCATCAAAAGCGTGTAAAAAGTTGTTATGTTTATTATGTATACTATATAACAAGCCGCGAATTACGTATCTACACTTGACGTAGCGAAGTGATAGTGACGTTAATCTCGGCTTTTGTTTGATCAAAGTTAATAAACAATTTTATGAGATTAGGCTACCTCGTGACGCAAATGTTATATACTCATAGTTTACAGTTAAGTATTTATGATATACTAGCGACCCGCCTCGGCTTTGCACGGGTATACTGTATATGTTACATACAAAAAAACTTTTCTCTTGAATCACTCCATCTATTAAAAAAAATGCATCAAAATCCGTTGTTTATTTTTAAAAATTTAAGCATACATAGGGACAGACAGAGAAAGTAATTTTGTTTTATATAATGTGTAGTGAAAAAAGCGAATAAGCCCTCCTGATGGAAAGGGACCACTGTCACTATACTTTGTAGGGAATTTACCTATCTTACCCATCTGCATATAATCATGGTAAACACTGGCTTCTGATGATAGGAATAGGTAAGGAGGTTTTCACTTGCTTTTTACAATGAGTTGGTAAATAAACGAACGGGATATTTCCTAAGAAATCCGTCAAGTGCGAGTCGAACTCGCGCACGAAGGGTTCCGAACCATTATCTATAAAAACGGAAAAAAAAAATTGTTTGTTGTTTGGGAGCACTCTTTACGTATTTATTTTATTCTCTTTTTAGTATTTGTAGTGATAGTGACAACAGAAATACATCATCTGTAAAAAAATTTCAACTATCTAGTTATTATGGTTCACGAGATACAGCGTGGTGATAACCAAACGGACAGACGGACGACGGAGTTTTAATATTAGGGTTCTGTTTTTACCCTTTTTGGCATGGATCCCTGATAAAGTGAGTCATAAAATAATACTTTCACCGAAACTATATTACCGCTCTCTTTACCGCACTACCATAATATTATTATAACGATATTTATCCTGCTTGCTCTCCTGACAAAATCTTGATAAAAATATATCAAAACTATACCTGAGAAGTCAGTTTCGTCACCAAAAAAAATGAACTAAACAATTTAATGTATGGACTTAATAAAAAAAAAAAAAACTTTCGCCAGTTCAAGTTATTACGTAATATATTTGGCCTTAAACCCTAGTACCTCAATTGCCAGAGCATCGTCGAAGAGAAACTCGTTTCTGATCTCAATTCTAATCGTACAAGAAATGTTATTGCTACGGAACCCTAAATTAGTACGCACTTATATTATTCGTTTCCAAGAACGCAACACTACAACTAAAACATTACATTAGCCAATCATTATATCATAGATATAGTTCCGGCAAAACAGTTCAATCGGTAATCGAACCCGGATCACGTCATGCGCGTGCTCGTTGTCTAATCGGCTTTATATGTTTAAAAGTTGTTACTATTAATAAGTTGTGATGAATTCGACGAGTGTAGGCCGAATGTTTACGCGAGTGTTGGACAAGGAGTCATCAATCTTGCAAAATGTCGTAGGCAGGTGATGAAAAAATCCATCAAGTGCGAGTCGAACTCACGCACGAAGGGTTCCGTGTATCTATAAAAACGGCAAAAACACGTTTGTTTTATAGGAGCACCCTTTATATATTTATTTTCTGTTTTTAGTATTTGTTGTTATACCGGCAACAGAAATACATCATTCATCACCATGGTTCATGAAATACAGCCTGGTGAGAGACAGACAGATAGACAGCAAAGTGTTTTTAATAGGCTTCCTTTTTTACCCTTTAGGTACGGAACCCTAAAAAGTAACAAAAACTGAAATTAGGTATTTAGTACATACATTCATACATATCTTCACGTCAGGTCCCTTCCGAGGTAGGCAGAGAGTATCAAGTATCGAGTATCACGATGCCTGCATACTTGCATAGCTTCCTCTACGATCATTTTTCTCTTCATATAAACACACAAGTTTCAGGACTCTTGACACCACCCTCGTATACTACGCGAGCTATTTGGTGGTGGAATGTCAACCTAGGTCTCCCCTGGTACTTATATCTGTCTACTTTCTCAATCTTTCTCATTTTACACCGACACTTTCTTTCAATTCCACTGTTTCTCTGATCTCACTATTACGAATGCGATCTGCGAGCGTTAGTCCACAGATATTGCGGAGCGCACGCATTTCGACCGCATTTCTCCTACTATCATGCTGCTTCTGACATACCCAACTCTCACTTCCCTAAAGTGCCTAACGTTGAGATAAGCACTGAGTTTTGTAAAGCGAGTCGAGCACTATATTTTAAAGTGTACCTTCTATCCCTGCTAAAATACTATCAAGATACAGGTGTGCTCTGATATAGTGATTATTAGTCCGACATTTCACTATCATAATATAATAAAGTAAACAAGCTAACCCTAATTTATCCACAAACCTTAAATAGATGTAGAAGGACAATTAAATCTTGGCTTTTAACGTTAAGCTATGTTGATACCGAGGGCTGGCTTAAGTAAAGTATATAACATACATACACACACACATGCACACACGTATACGCACACACACACACACACACACACACGCACGCACACACACAACACACACACTTGTTATTTATAATGTTAATTTAAGAGCGAGAGCACTGTCTCCTGTAACACAGTTTATACTAGCGCAGAGGGCAGGGTTTTTTAGAATTATAAGTGGATCATGTGTTTTTATTATAAATAAATAAATAAATAAAATAAATAAATAAATTTTGTTATAGATTTTTAATATACTTCAAATGTGGGTTCAGACTTAATATGAGTAAAGTATAAAAATGATTGATAAGAAATATCTATGTATGTATATATAAAAATATATAGACACAGAAACGTTACTTAGGAAAGTAACGTTTTTGTGTCTTTGCTGAAGAAATTAAGTTTCTGAGTTAGTTACTGGTAGATCTAACATCTAAACTGGGATGTGAAAATAGTAAGCACAGACGTAATGATAGAAAGAACAGTTAAAGCTATATCTCACTCTTGGTAAATCTAGTTGAATTCCGTATCATAAGAGCAAAGTATTTATCAACAACTAGCTTTACGTCCGCGGTTTCAACCGCATATATTATTATCAAAGGGCAGAATTTTTCCGGCTTTTAATAGTTATGAGTAAAAACATACCCTCTTTCTAGTTAGTTGGTTAATAAGTAGCCTATGCTGTATTATTATGTTTGTAGTATAATATTGTAAAGTTTCATCCAAATACATCACGTAGTTTTTTCGTGAAAGAGTAACAAACAAACATCCATACTAACAAACTTTCGCATTTATAATATTAAGATAGAAAAGACAAACAGAAAGGAAAGAAAACAAAGAAAGGCCAGGGCCAGTTACTGAGTTTTCTAGAAACAGTCATGTTAAATCCTTTTTAGTGTCTAATGTTCGTACAAAAACAAGTTGAATGTGAAACCAGAAATAAAATAAAAAGTCCGATTGGGTGCGACACCTCTCGACAAGATTGACGAGCGTGTCCCGCTCTCGTTGCATTATTCAAAAACCATCTGTTCAGAGTCGGCCGACACACGCCGACGTACGCCGACACACGCCGACACACACCGACATACGCCGTCACGACTACTCACTGCCAATAACTGGAAACGACTCATTGATTTTATAAGGGCGATCAAACACTATTTTAGATTTTAACAATTTTTACACTAGTGTGCTGTAACTCTATTCCTGTCCACACAGCTTAATGGTTATCGGCGTCATGTTCCATGCTACATATGGTCGAATGATTTCTTTAGAGATATTTAATCATATTTTTTATTTTAAATATTTAATCAGGCATGATTTGATAAATAATCTTTTGTCATAATGACATGAATAATGGAAACGGAAAATCCGACTGGAACAATTGCATGAACAAACCCTTATGCATTAATATTATTTGCAGTTTGTATTTACAAACAAACAAGTATGTAATACTAATTTTACCGTGAGTGAAAGAGATATGTTAATTTATATACTACATGAACACCGTACACAGTATTGGAACCGGGGAAAATAAAGAAATGGCGTAAAAAAGTATGAACGGGAGTTTAATATTAAATCAGTTAGAGTTTTTATGTCTAAGAAGACATTAAAACTAAATATAATCGGTATAAAATGGGCCGTGTAAAAAATATATCAAATGTAATATTAAAATATCCCTACTTGTTGATTAAAGCAGATACTCAACATTCTTACTTGCAAGTAAATTGCCGACGAGTTAAACGCCGAGAGCCGTAACTTTGACTTTGTGAAATTGCAACCTTTCTACAATAACTCATGATTTTACTGAGCGATTAACTTACTTGTAACTTTACTCAGACATGGTGAAGGACAAAGTTGTTTGATTTTTGGGTGTTGTTTGGTTAGACAAAAATGTTTGATGCTCGTGTGTAGACAGCCTAAACAGAGCTTTATTGAAATACTTCAAGCTGACGCTTTTGTTGAGATATTTGTTATTTGAAAGATAAGACAAAAAATCACTGTTAAACGTGACATTAAATAGACGTTTTTGTTTATTTTTTTATGTGACATACGGCCAGAAAAAATGGCCAACAAATAGGAACATGTAACACTGCCAAATAACCACGTGGAGACGGAAATTCAAAATCTACGGTATTAGTAATTAGTCATCATCATCATCATCATCAGTCACTTAGTCCACAGCTGGACGTAGGCCTCCCCCAGAGTGCTCCATAATACCTAATCTCCCGTCTCTTTAAGTTGGGCCGCCTGGCTGGAGGGCGCCAACGCTACACTTACCGAGACGCGGTCTCAATCAAGAACCCGTCTTTTCGGTTCTACGACAGATATGTTATGTAGTACGCTAACTAAAATTATTTTAAATTATAACTATTTTATATCGTAAGTAAGTAAATACTTAAAGTGCTGTCATGTGTGATTAGCATAAATGCAACGTTTTTACACGCAAAGTTTTATCTATACCTCGGAAAACGTTGATTAAAAGGCGTACAATATATTGACTATTTTGATACGAACAAAAAGTCTCTTTTGTTTTAATTTGATTGTATAAAGGTACATATGGACCCACAATTAGCTGGCGATATTAGGTCCAGCTATGTGACATGTGGCAAGTCCTTCGCCGTATAGGGTAGGTACACACCCCGGGTTTTCTATCGATATTTTCCTTCACCGAAAGAACGTTCGGAAAATGTACTTAAGTTAGTAGAAATAATCAATATATTATACTTCGGGATTCGAATCTAGACTAAAATTACATTTGTTTGATTAATTTTCTGTACATTATCTATACATATCTTGACACGTAGTTCCTTCTGGGGTAGGCAGCGAGTATTTCGTAACAAATGGTTGCTAACTTAAAGCTTACTTCATAGGAAACCGTCCTCGCGTTTTTATATTTACGTTAAAGAAACTTTCTATATAGGAACAGCGAATTATCGCAAAACATTTAATATTAATTATAGCACATTAATGAATACTAGTGCCGCACAACCATTAAATGATTATTATTAGAGTTTAATAGCGATAAAGCGCGGCGTGACTAATTGTAATGATACACGATGTAATGGCCGGCATATTGCAGAATCTATCAACGAATACCTAATAGAAATCTAATATTCAGCTCGTCGTCCACCTAATGCTATATTACTGCGTATAGCATGAATCACTTAAATTGATATGGCTTTTCTGCAAATTATTTGGTGTTTGTGTTTTTTTTAGCGCCCTATAATGCAGGTAGTATCGCATGTAATAATATATTAGACACGTTCAAAGTTGTCACTCACTTTCACAAAGAAAAGTCAATGTGAGATGTATTAAATTGTATTCTACTTTTGTTTTAATGTATTTAGTTTTTATTTTTAAGGTGACGTAACATTTTTTTATGTAGTTTGAAGTTTTAATTTATGGTTTGATTACAATTTCGTATGTGATATTTTATGGTTATGTATTACCGTACTTTATTTCTTTACCATATTTTTAAACTATGTTGAATAAATAAAGCAATGTATCAACATTGCAATATTAATACGCTTAAAGGGACAGAGAATAACCGGTAATGTATTTGCCAATGTATTCTATTAATATTATAATTGCGAACGTTTATGAGTAAGAATGTATGTTTATTACTCTTTCACAAAAAAAAAATGGACTTTTTAATCAACTACATCAAAAAGAGAGGGTGTAAGTACGCAATAAGTATTGTAAGTTGGAAAAATTCTGCCCTTTGATAATTCATAGGAGTGAAGCCGGGAATGGAAAGCTAGCTAGCTATATAATCGCTTCTCTTGAGCAATAACAGTGTCCACTAGCCTAACAGGCCGTAAGCGACAAGCGAGTAGGTAACAAGATTGATGGCAGCAGCACCGAATTATTCATGTTGCGAGTCTCCATACTCCACGGCTATCATTCCATCATCCCGGTTTATCTAACGACATTAAAGGACCGTAATCCGTTAAAACCTCTCACAAACATCAAAACATAAATCAAGATTTGTGAGTGAAATGTGAATATTTGAATGTTGGTATAAAAAGGTGTCGGTGGGCGGTGTTCTGATACAGATTAGTAAGTAAATGTTTAAATAATAAAGTGGTTTTTCTTATTTTTTTGCCATTCTCGGTGTGAAACATAAAATAAATATTGTTATTATAGTGGATTTAATTAATCCTTTATGAATATATTAATTGAATTATTTTTGAGAATTGTGAAATAGGCATCTTGACAAGTTATCCTCTTTAACATCCAATTGTCACCCTATTTTACAAATAAATAGATTAAGATTTGAAATTTTAAAATGTTTGTTTAAATATTTTTTTTTCATTACATTTCTAATAATTTCCATTACTTCGTCAAACAATATAAAAGCAAGTAATAATATAATTATTACTTTGCAATATCTAGCCGAAAAACTGTAGTATGGTGCGAAATAATCAAGCAATTTAGGTACTCTTAACGCACGTTTCGCTTCGTAATGTAACGTTACTTCTTATTATAGAAAAAACAAAACTGTACAAAAGGTGACATCATATCTAATAACATAATACATCTTCAGCCTCAATGGCCTAACAGTACACACTTCCATTTTGATAGTTCAAGTTCAAACCGCACCGTATACCAATGAATATTTCTAATTTGAGAACATTTTCCAGGTGCTTATGGTGAAGGAAAACATCGTGAGCAAACCCGAGATTTGTATCTCACATCATGGGGCCTAATATCGTTGGCTAACCGTGGGTGTAGGTAAGTAACTCTGCCTACCTCTTCGGAAATATGGGCGTAAATTTAAGGCGTTAACTTTTTTTTATTTCTCTCTGTTAATATTATTGACTAATTACATAACTAATATATAGTTTGCTTACGTCAGGCTATTTTTTTAAATTTATTTATTCATATAGCGTGCAACATGTAAACCTAAAGGTCAATTCTTGTAAAAAAGTGATTAGAGGATGAGTATGGATTGTATGTCTATCCTCAGAAGGTAAAAAATTAAAGACAGAAATTAGAGAACACGCGATCCTGAGTCGGTCACAAATACGGGACAATTAGTTGATTGGTACACTCGCGTGACACCACTTCGTTAGTCCACATTCCCTTTTTATTTTCTCTACAGTGTACAAATATTGGGCCCGAATCTCTAAAAGCTTCATCAGGAACAAGCGTATGGTGTTTATTGAGTTATGAGATCACTTCTGTGTAATTAATATCTGTTGACAGTGTAAGACCCTTGCAGCGAGATTTGTTCGTCACATTATGGTGGACATAGCTGTATCGGCTTACTGGTGTGTTTTTAAATGAATATATTTTTACCTTGACACGTTTAACTGTTTTATGAGTTTTAGCCGATTTAAAAAAGGGGGGTCATGTTTTTATGTTAGCTACGCTGTCACTGTTATCGCTAACTATTGTTATGTACATCAGGTATTTTTATCCTATGTTGTATATTTATAAATATCCTGTTTTCCTATATTTTCAAAATTAAATGGAACCACTTCGGTAACATATTTCCTTTTTTTAATTTAACGATAATAAATCAAATGAGCTTTTATTATTAAATTTTTGATACTATATACCCCGTATTAGTCCGTCCGGCCACGCAGCTCTTGCAGGACAGCAACTTGGCCGGATTGGGATCCACTACCTCACCGATTGCTACCGTCATGATGACATTGACATGTTCCGATCTGGAGGGTAGGGTAGCCGGTAAACTTACACATCAGTCCTAACACCCCGACCGCTCGACAGAAACGCGCCTACAACATCTATGGTGTCTATATGCCACGTTTGTGTATTACCATTAAGAAAATCGCATGTTTGTTCCCAATCTTATCACATATCATGATCCCGTTCGGAAGATGGAGGGACAGGAGAGCGATGTCCTTTTTTTCTTATGGGATAAGACAGCGAACAAACACATGGATCTCCCGATGGTAAGAAACAAACGTCGCGTCGCCTATAGACACCAGATACATCATAGATAGTATGTGCAAGACTATCGGCTACCCTATTCAACATACTGGAACACGACATTGTCGTTATGGCGACAGGAATAGGTAAGATGGTGGATCCCTACCCGGGCTAGTTGTTGCACAGCACTCTACCACCAGTGAACTTAAGAGAAATCAAATGAACAGCCGTGATCTTCAAGAGAAATCGAAAAATATGTTACTTTTATGTTACTGTAGGTATAGTTATCTAATCAAACTGTGGTTTCCATTCGAGTTTTGGTATTTTTTTGATTAAACAAACCATAAAATGAATCAACGTCGTGTTTCATTTTGTCAGCTAAACAAAGTTCCCATTATTATGACAATTGTGAAAAGACCCTAGTGATTCATTTTTGTTATTTTTTTGTTATGCGTTTGATTTTTGTAATGATTTAATTTTTTTGCAATTTTGTCACAATGGTCATTTTAAGTAATTTTCACCCTACAATCTTTATACGTTACGTTCCGTTTCGGAGCAATAGGGAATATGCATGTGATTTAGACTAACACGGCAGAAATCGTTGTTTTGCTTGTTTGATATCTTATAAATGTTACTATAATAATACTCGACGAATTAACGTACTGCTGTGGTAACGGTAATTAGTAAAATAAGCACCGTATCTGTTTGATTCGAGTGACATGATGCCTAATTGGAGTCTCTCAGCGAGCGACGTCAGCGCTTTAACGATGTACCGGAGGAAGCTGAGTGGAATGTATTTAAAATGAGATGTCTGACTGGTGAATCGACCGCGAGGATCTCGATCATTTTCAGAAATGTCTTGAATAGATTTAATCGAGTTTGGGCTTAAATAAAAATATATTTGTCATCCTAAAAATATTATAAACGCGATATTTTATAGATAAGTATAGATGGATAAGTCGCCTCTGTGGTGTACGGTACAGGTGTCGCCTGTTAAGACCGTTAGTCACGTGGGGTCCCGGGTTCAATTCTCGGGTCGGGCAACTTTTCTTAAATGTTTTCCAGATTCTTCTGAATAAGCATTTCATTGCCCGGGATTGACGTGTGCCCGAAGTGGCGATAGGCTTGCCACCTATCACATCAGGG
>DVZL01008650.1:0-10146 GCA_018236625.1 Lasaia peninsularis | reverse complement strand
ATTCTTACAATACACATTTCAGTTAATTTAATAAAATTGAAAAGATTAAATAATCTCAATTATTAAAAATACGTCGATAAAATTATAATCATCAAAAAAAATATTAATAATATACTTTGTATTGTTATTAAAGTGGCAACACTTTTATGTCTATGTAATAGTGAGGTAGAAAACGTTTCATTTCAATTTTCCAACGAAGCTCTGAATAAATTATACTTCCGGTGAGCTGGCGGCCTTACTTTCCCTTTTAACGTCACTTTATTTAACAAGTTTTTTGATAGTACTTACTCCGTGCCTCCGTAACGACAGAATTATTCAATAACTTTCTAGACTTCACTCTACAAAAATGAGCCAGTTAAGATAAAAACCGTTTTAAAAACTCGGGTTTAAATCTCAGTCCGATTGTTTCTTTTATTTTTTCTTTTTTTCTATTTTAATTGCATAGTTAAAAGTAAATTTAATTCCAAAAATACATGTTGTACTAAAAAAAGACCAAGCAGAGCGCGGTCATCCAGATACTCAGAGTTTATATTATTAATAAAAAGTATTTTCTAAACATTTGTGACATAGTTCAAACAATAATCTAGTCGATAGTCTAAAAGTCTAGATAAATGCGAAACCTATGTAATAATGCTAAATTTTTATGTCATCCAAAACCTTTTAAACCGTTACAAAATATACAAGAAGCACAAGAAGTAATTTACATAAAATTGTGTGGATCAAACGGCTGGCCTACTGAAATTGTCTTTGGACATGAACCAGAGATATTGTTCGGGAGAGAGCAAATGTAAAGTAAATATCTACTAGATCAGGAAGACACCATGCATAAAGTTACTACATCGAGTACTAGAATCATTGTCAATAAAAAGGCAAATATGTACTTTAAAAGAGTTAGGCGCATATATGAAACCAAACATTACTTTACATTACATAAACAATATTAGCTTTTCAGCCGCGGCTTCACCTGAGTGAATTATTTTAATAACGCAGACAACTTTTAAAGAGCAGAATTTTTTCCGACTTATAATACTTAATGCGTAAAACATATATTTTTAATATAGTCGGTTAAAAAATCTAAACCTATTTTCTTTCTCAAGGTCAACTCTATCTTTGTAGAAATTTTCATCAAAATCGGTTCAGTGCTTTATATGTGAAAGCGTAACAGACAGACAGAGCTTTCGCAATTATAATATTAGTTGGGGTATAAAATAAAAAGAAAGCTTAAAACATAATTAATCTATCTAATAAAAAAATTGTCAAAGTAAGGATAAAATTTGGCCATACGTTTAACACATATTGGTAATAGTTATAAATTATCAATTATCGAAGCTTGGCGCAGTAAGTATTTTATATATAGGTAATATCTGTATTAATATCTATTATAGTCAATACCTCAAAGATCAAGTAGCTATGGCACCTTTAACGACTACCCTAGTCGTTAAAGTTAAAAATTAACTCAGATTTTGGTTTGCTTCTTTGTATAAAATCAATATCCCTTAATAGGTTACAATTCCGTTTAATGACGGTTGCTGTCACGTCTCTATCACGGTTAGTAATTATTAACGCGATGCATTTATGTACCATCATCAAAAATATGGCTCCTAGTTTGCCTTCAAATAATATACAATAAATAAATACGGTTTTGCAAGCATTCTTATCTTTTTTGTGACTAATATTTTGCTCGGTGAAATGGATGTATTGACGATGTCCTTCCGAACTACGTAGGATGTTATTTAGGTCGGACTGTTTCTGTCGAGTCAGATATTATGCCAGATATTTGTATTGTTCAACGATAACATTCATTCAAATAAATAACAAATTCTATCATACTGCATCACGCTAGCGAAACTTTGCATCTATTGATTCTATTTTAATACATAACTTTGGATTAAAAATCAAATATATTGAAAGTTAATATGAAAAAGAACCATTATTGAATATCTCTAGGCTGAAGGCCTGGGACTTTGATGGAATATGACTACGATTTTTAATTGGGCCTACACAGGAAGCGTGCTGCCTTAGCCAAAGTTGTTTAAAGAGCCATACAACATATTTTGTCTAAAGCGTAAAGTTTGTTATGTTAGGGCTTGTAGAGTCAAGGTACCTATTTGTAGCTCGGCTCTTGTATCTGATAACTTTTAATATTGCAAGCTATATGGTATCGTCTAAATAATATTTTACATGAACATGATTATTAGGCAGGATCTTCATTTTGAAATCCTCTTGTACTAGATTAGTATAATGAAACAAAGTATTCCATTCGGGTCAAACTTCCCATCATGTGCCAATGAGTTTTTTCTAATTTTTGTACATTTTCTGTTCTGAATGCTCTTACGGTGAAGGAAAATATCGTGAGGAAACCCGGATTTATTGAATTCAACCCAATCTAAGTTAGTTTCCCGTCTGGGTTGCAGAGGTCAGATGGTTAATCACTTTGCGTAAAACCTGGTGTCCTAGTCCAATATCCACCAATATATAAGTAGCCGACCACGAAATTACCTAATATAATACGGGATAAGGAAAGCATCTTTTTCAGATTAAGTACTTTTTCAACCGACGAAAAAATTATGTTTATTAATAAAAAAACATAATAAAAAAAATTTATTCTCAGCACTTTCGGCAACGTAAGCCGATTTAAATGATTATTATTTATTTTGGCATTTTTAAAACACTTGAGTACTTTTTGGAAAAATGAAAAAAATATAATAGGTTTTTGGCAGTTTTTTTTTGTTTAAATCATAAACTTGTAATACTTTATGCTTATTTCGCACAAACTCTGTGTAAGCAAGCATGAAATTTGGGGCTATCGGAAAATACGTCTATTTTACGGGAGCAACTCAAAGGAATAAGCAAGTAAAGCAACCTTTGTGAGGGAAACCCTGCCCCGTTCAAAGCATCGGCTATCAGCTGCTGCGACCACAACACGAGATCTAACCCAAAGATGAGATATTTGAATGAAACTCAAGAGGTTTCATTCAAATACGTATCAAAAGCTTTTGAATTTATATCAATGTTATAAATTTGTGAGTGAACTAGCTGTGCCAGCGACTTCGTCCGCGTTTTTATTTAATTATTTATACATTTCTAAAATAAAAGTTGCCTAAGCCATATATCTCGTACTTGCTGTGCGTTTTTATTTGTTTAATTTTACACATTTCTAAAACAAAATTCTAAAATAAAAGCCTTAAATTTTCCTTATAATATCAGCTGTTTGTCAGTGGTCTCGTCAAAATGAGTCCAGCCGTTTCAGAGATTAGCGAGTACAAACGGATAGATAAACAAAAATTCTAATAAATCTTATTTTAGTATACGTACCTTGTAAATATACAAATGCATTTAGTAAAAAGCGGTTATTTTAATATTACACATAGGTAGGTATGTGTTTAGACTACAATTTTGTTTTTTTGTATAGTTGAGTAATTACTTTGCAGAAAATAAATGAAGCTATTTAATAACTAGTCCGAGCCCGCGGCACTGTAATTCTCCTCCTATCTAACAAATTTCAACATTTCTAAGATATCCAACAATATTTTTATTCTCTGGTCAGATAATATTCCCGCGATGCTCGTAAAAAACGGACAAGATTTAAGAAATAACTCAAAAGCGTTCCAGTAACTTATCTTTATATTTTTTATTCGAACGACCAACAGTGGATGGGAGAGTTGAAATGATGAACCCTAAAGGTCGTAGCTCGCATCGCCTAAAAAAATATCTCGTCAGTTTCTCCTTACGAATTATTTATATTTCCCATCTTTAATTAATATAAGGCTATGTAATACATGTTATTATTTATTTTATGGTATTTTTCACTACCTGCACCCGCGACTTCGACCGCATTTTTATTTAATTATTTTATTATTCTTAAATAAAAGTAGCCTAAGCCGTTCCGTATTACATCAGCGGTCTGCCAGTGATTGTCCCGTTAAAATCGGTCCAGCCGTTTCAGAGATTTATGGGTACAAACATACAGACAGACAAAAACTTAAAAAAATATTATTTTGGTATATGTACCTTCTAAACTTTCATACGCATTTAGTAAAAAGCGATTATTTTAGTAGGTATTACATATAGACACTCCAATTTTATTTATTTGTAAAGATAAGAAACTATGTTGCATGCGTAACATTTATAGGGTCAAAGTCTGCAATTATACCTACATGAAATAATCATAAAATATTTTTACGTAAAACTGTTTTGAGTCATTGCAATCTAAAACCGATTTGAATAATTACAGTCGGGAAAAACAACAATGTGAAAATTGTAAAAATGAAAAATGGCAAGGGAAAGAAATGAATCCGGCATTCCAGGTATTCCAGGGGAAAAATTACGTTCGTGACTAAAGCAATGTTGCAAGACTCAAAAACGACGGGATAAAAGAGGCAGGTACAAAAGCAGGCGATAAATCAAATTCCACTCTTATAATTATTTTTTCCGTGGTTAAGTTATCTTATTAATATTATAATACTAGGTATTGCTCGCGGCTACGCCACTTCGTTGCTCGAGATGTTAGGTGTTTAAACGCTAACACGAGGGCCAGGATCGATTCCCGACGAGGGCAGGCATTTATGTGATGAACATAGATGTTTTTTTTTAATTTTCTATTTAAGCTTATTTAATATTAATATCGTTGTCTAATACCAATAACACAAACATATAATTTACCTACTTACTTTGGGGTTAGATCAATTTGTGTAATTTGTCCCGTAATATTTATTTATTTATTAATACTAAGTGGATGCCAAAGTCATAATAGGTATGTGCAAAATTTCAATTTGTATCAATCAATCACTTTTTTCAAGGCAGTGTATTGTAATATGATATATTTGTTATGAAATTGGAATGCATAAAAAGGGTACAAATGTTTGAGGTTAAGTCGCCGTCTTTAAACACCAATATACGACAGTAGCAAGAATTATCCAACCACATAACTAGTGTAAGTAGCTCACCTTTAAAAACCTACCCGGAAAATTTGGCATGTTTTATAACTTATATAAGTTGGCTAATCGTGGGTTTTGTAATATATGCATACTAGCTTACGAGTTGTGGATATATTAGCACACCTCTACCGTTTCGAGGAGAATGGGCGTGACGGTGCTCTTTTTTTAACTGTTATGCCCTGTAACGGCAATGTTTTGATAAAAAGGTATGCCCTACTAGTTGCTGCAGGAAATAGGAAACCTACACATCATAGACAATACAGATATACCTATCTGACCTACCGATCGATTAAAATGATTAAATCTTCAAAGAACGATTAAACAATACTTCAAGAAATCTAAATAATTTTGGCACGAAAAAACGATCGAACTGTTTGAATACTGTTTATATACTAAAAAGTTATTTTTTTACACCTTCATCTGCTATAACGAGCATATAAATATAATACTTTTACTTTATACGTTGGAATTGCACTTACGGTCCAACAGTCAAACCACAGACACTAACGCACCTACAACATTTATGGTATCTATAGGTCACTGTTACCATCAAGAGGGCTGTGTGTTTGTTCCCTTCCTTATCCCATAAAATATATATATCAAAATCCGAAAGCTGCTCGATTATCGTTTATCCTGTCTAAGTTTATTATTAAGGAAATGTTTCTATTTTCCTTATAAGTGAAACAACTTGTAAGTTAATTAGGCGGAATGACACACTTCGCCGAAGACTATACCCAATTAAGATAAATGCTTTGACATTCTGTTTTTCCCTGTAAGTAGATATAAGGTAAACAAGCAAAATATATAATAAATAATGAAGATAAATCTTGTTTAGTAGAAAAAGCTTGCTGCTAAAGCACAAATACAAAGAAGCTCCACAATATATTTCAATAACAAAGTAAAACCCTTTTAGATAGGAAACCTTTGTATATAAATGTCGAGTTATAATTACAGAAAACACCAAAATAATGTAATTTTCTTTATATGATGTGGGTTAAATATGACAAATTCAAAATAAAAAATTCAAGTAGAATATTCTCAGTCAAACGGATTCAGCTAATTAAAACATTACGAATTGCTTTGTGGAATTTAATTAGCGAGAACAGTAAAAACTGATAAGTTTAAAGTAGTTTACAGTTTATATATTATGTATATTTAAATTAATTTGTTCATTAATCATCATTTAAGGCTAAACATCCTGCACTGATTGTAACGAAAATTTTCAAGCAGAAACAATGGATGAATTTCAAAATTTAAAAAACGAGCAGAATTGCGAGTAGAAGTAAGTTTGGAATAAATTTCTATAATAAATAAAAATTAATATCAAAAGCAAATGATGCGCTGTAAAAAAACTGACAGTTTCTCAAGAAAAGTATTAGCAGCAATGAAACATAAAGCTTTTTAAAACAACATCGCTGCAGACAAGCACAAAATGTATTTAATACAGACTGCAACATTTTAATAAAACAAAAACTACTTTTAGCTTCAAGCTATTAAAGAGATTGTTTACAATATGTACAAGTTTTGTTTGAATTTGGTTAATATTTATATTGGAGGGTTCTGTGAAATGATAAGAAATTCGTACGAGGACAATTATAGTGGGCCTTTTATCAGAGATGAAATTATTATGTAATCATAATAAAGATAATTTTCAATTATACATTTTATGTGAAAGTTTCACCAGGCGCCAACGATGAATAATATAGAATAAAATATCCCCTTTTTATGGAATAAGATAGTGAACAAGCGCATGGGCCTCCTGATGGTAAGAGACAACCGCGGCCGAGATTCCACAGATGCTGCATTGCTGTCCTGTGGTCGCGCTGTTAAACCTTGTGTACTAGTCAATCGGCTACCCTAGCCGTCAAACTGGAACAGGAAAATTTCATTATGGCGACAGGAATAAATGGAAGTAAGGCAGCGGATTCCTACCCGTGAGAGTTGTTGCACTCTAACACCAGTGGTCATTTTGAGAGAGCCCAAATTAACCTATGCTTTGCTCTTGCCTGATAGGAAGGCAGATGGTCCACTCTACACGGAGAACCTGGAGCAACACGTGAAAAAATGTCAGTATGAAATTTAAGAATTTAAGACAGCCAAACATGATTTGCTCATAATTTCACATACAATACTTTATAGGTAAATAAAATCATATTGGTGGTTTAGGTTCGAAACCCGCCATGTGTCAATGAGTTATTCTAAATTAAATACATTTTCTGGGAATTGCCGTGCCCGAATTCCGAATTTTCTGTGCCCGATTTGGCGACGGACATACGGTCATATCATGTGATCATATCTGCCTCTGCCTATTCTTTCGGAGATACGGGCGTAACGATATATATGTTTAGAAGGACCTATAATAAATACGACATATGATACCGTTGACATTGTGCCATATAAAAAGTGAAGTTGCCCTGAGAAAGATCATTAGAGAAATCTAATTGTTTTCTATTAACGTTGATTGCGCTGTAGCAATTATCGACTAATATGAGTAATTGGAATCAAGTTCTCATTATGTGCAAGTCGTGAACAAAGGGATGTCTGTTAATTGGGAGGTGGAAAGCTTTCGCAGTTATAAAGGTTCATCTTGTTCTTTAATTAGATCCGAATACGTATACCCATAGGAGTAGTTCAGTAAAACAAAAGATATATAAGACAATTGATTGGCGCAAGGATTTTTTTGTCATATAAAATTCATATATTTTGATAATTTATTGGTAGAAAGATTGATTGGTGAATAATTTTGTAGTTCTGCAAGACATAATTTTTAATACTTTACCGAGTTTTGAACGAACCGTATTATTAAATGATAAAAACTTGCGCCTTTGTCAAATCAATATGGCAACTGACCCCAATATCATCTGAAGCTAGAACGAACAAGATTGTAGAAGAACGAAGTAAATAAATTTATAGTGATATTTGGCGACTGATATACTAATAAGACTGTTGTTGCCCTAACGTCAGTGCTCTTCACTAACGCACTTTTTTAAGGTAGAAAACGACAAGAAAGCAACAAACGTATTTACGCAAATATTGGACATCTTTAGTCATTTGAGGCAAAAAAATAAAATCCAGGAGGTGGTGCTGTAAGTACAGAGGTTTATGGTAATACATAATCAACTTTATTAGTCCTTACAGAGTAATGATTTACATAAGTTACTTTTTTTTGTACTTAAATTAGTTATATATATACTAAATATATACACTTGTGTATATATTTAGTTTTGTTATTATCAGCTGTTATTAGATTAGCTATAAGAAATTAATTTAGGAGATAAGCTCGACTTTTGTATAAGTACTACGGTTATTATTTCGTTGTTTAATTCTGTGTACATGTTGTTTTGATATTAATTTATTGTATTGTAAACATACATAGGATTTTATTAAAAAACGGTTATTTCAATATTACATACAGACACTCTAATTGTATTTATTTGTATACCTACATTTAAATATTTTTATATACAAATTCAAAAATAAAAATCTTGTATATTAAATTCAATTTCAATTCTAAAGCATCAAGGCACTTAGTCTATATTGAAACAATACAGTTGTGCAGTCGCTATACGAATGTATCGCCTCAAATATTACATAGAATGCTTCAAATCGGTAAAGTGCACCGGGCCCACCAATCCCTGCCCCCAGATGTTATGTTATTACAACATTTATTTACATTTATTTGTTTAATATCACGCCGCAGTGCAGATATTTAGGAATCTGAAAAAGCTAAGTCATTTTAGAAAAAATACTTAATATGAACATAATCATCTATATTCTATATAGTTATCGATTATTGTTACATATTAAAGAATATTATAAAAAGAATACTGCACAGGCTGCAAAGACAGATCACTGAATTAATAGGTTAGAACTTAGAGTAACAGAGTGACCCTTGACAGTAGTGACAACTTATTTTTTATTTTGATTCGTAAGTAACGCCATCTTATTCGAATATTTCTTTTATGTTCAAATTATCAATGTGACCTACAACAACAAAATATATAAAAAAATAAATAAAATAACGTAGCCAATTTAGGAATTTTATTGCTAGTTCTTGCATTGAATTGAATCGGTCCGATTCGATGGGCTCATGCATCGATTCGAATTTGAATCGAATTTGAATCGATCCAGCATTCCAAAGCGATCTGAAAAAATATATTATTTTATCCTAAATAATCGATTAATGGATTTCAGATCGACATGCCTAGTTCATGACATACATACAGAAAGACTGCGGAGTCTTAATTTACGTTACATACCTTTGGGTACGAAACCCTAAAAACCAAATGTGTTTGAAGCACTAATGAAATTGTACAATTTAAATAGAAGTGCTATATATTCGGATAACAGCCAATCAATAGGCGTGTTTGGTTTGGTATCGTTTATATGACGAATCAGTATGGATACAGCGGATCTGTTTTAAGCCAATCCCTCGTTAATCGGCTCCGGGTTGTACTGATATGTTTTATTCATACCGACTCGTATAAGAATATACTACATATACATTTTAGTACTGTATTCAATCTGACAAATTGAAGACTAAAAGTGTGATTGGCAAATGGACACCTTTATTTATTAACATGACATTATTTCTAGAGAAATTCTCGCTAAAACTCGAGAACGGCTGGATCTATTTGGCTAATTTTATTTTTTAATTATTTTTCCACGGAAGGTTGGGTCAATATAAAAATAATGCTACGAACAACTAATCGTTTTTTCTAGAGGAATGTTTACTGATGCCAATTATGTGTCATTAAGTAGTTAACTTTATAATCATTAGAAACAAATATAGTAAATACTATAAAGGTTGTACTGTACCTACCGAATACAAACCTTCATACTGGCCATTCAAGCTAGAAATCATTAAATTTCGAGTATAGGTATTCGAAAATGGATTTGAAAATCAGTAAGAGAAATAATTGATGAGATTTACAAGATATAAATATAAGAATACAAAACAATTTTATATCAGTTAATATATTATGTTTATTAAAAATCCCAGTTATCTTCGTACAAGGGGAGGAAGAAGGAAGGAAGCCCCTCAATTACTATTTTTTTATGGGATAAGTCAGAGTACAGGCACACGGGTCTCCTGATGGTAAAAGACAACCGTGGCCTATAGACACCATAGATTTTATAGGTGCGCCGCTGCCCTGAGGTCAAGCTGTGAGACCTTATGTGCAAGTCTACCAGCTACCCTGCTCTCCGG
>DVZL01008649.1:0-10146 GCA_018236625.1 Lasaia peninsularis | reverse complement strand
GAAAATCAAGCTCAAAGATTCCGCTACATACATACATACATACGTACAACCCAAGCTAATAAAAGCGTATTAAAAACTGTCCGTGCGTAAAACGACTCGTTTCTTCAATATAGAAACCGAACACCGATCAAATAACATCTACGCCCACGACTTCGCGATCTAACTCGATCGTAGAAACCTCTTGCTTCTACTTGCCTGATCTTAATTTTTAGAGGCATCCCTTAGATCATAATTACTAAAGATCAAAATTACATTTGGTAGTTTTTCAGCGATTTGGTAACAATAAAAAAGATATTTATTTGTACTTTCAAGTATAAAATATATAAGTGTCGCAAGAATTTGCCGCACAAAACACCTATAGTACGTTCGCGATAAGAATGCAGTGTTTCATCGGTACCCAAAGACCCATTAACCAACCAAATCCCTCGTAATTATAAAATGTAAAGTTTACAGTGACTTCAACCGAAGTCATTGTTTCAAAGGAAATGGTTGTGTTCTAATAATAATAATAATATAAAATAGATGTGCCCGAAACTTCATCCATTCGTTTTTTTTTAATTTATTTATTTTATACAATTCTAAAATTAAAGTGGCCTAAGCCTCTTCCTCCTTACATAAGATGTCTACCAGTGAAAGTCCCGTCAAAATCGTTCCAGCTGTTCCAGACACTCTCAATTTTATTTATTTGTATAGATAAATATCATCACGCCCACAACACCGAAAGGGTAGGTACATATGCACCCACGATTAGCCGACGATATTTATAATGATGGGACAGTTGATGTTTTCCTTAACTGTAAGAGCACCCCCAAAGAGTACTTAAGTAAAAAAACTCATTAGTACATGGTGTGGTTCGAACTGGAAGTCCGAGGCGCGTACTACTAGGCCGCTGAGGCTAATAATTATCATTAATAATAATATTAATGATAATTCTAATAATATATCTTTACCTAATAATACCTTATTAGTTAAAGATATATTACCTTACCTAGTTATACTAAATACGAGTATAGGTAATTTTTTTACATGCATGTTTCTTGAAAATAAGAGCTACACATAACTTGTAGATGTCCATCATGGTGATGATCGGTGTATAAGTTCACTGGCAACTCACACTGGACCACTACAATCCGGGAGCATTTACTTTGTATTTTTTTGATAATCCCAAGGCATTTTTTTTGCTATTTTTGGTGTCTATAGGAGACTTTTACTAATAGGAGAGTCGCTCGATTGATCGTAATTAACAGTACATATTTTCTGTCGTAAAAGTAAACTTATTAATTTAGATAACTATAACTCAGGGAGACCTAAATTGACATTCTGCGACCATTTTGCTTGTGTGTTATCCGAGGTGGTGATAAGGGTCTCCGATATCGGCGTGTTTGCATGAAGAGACTAATTATTAATGAACGTGAGGGAAGCTGGGCGAGTAACTATGTAGGGATCGTGACATTTAGCACTCGGATCTCTCTGACCACCCCGCAAGGGACCTAGCGTGCTAGCTATATATATATATATATATATATATATATATATATATTCACGCTAGCTATAAGGATAACCTAAGGATTGAAACCAGTCTTCATTAGAAATAGTATCCTAATTCCCACTTTCACTATAGGCTAATACCGCTAAAGGTACGCAAGGTCGTTGTTGAGTTGTAATTTTAATTAAAAACACCGTTAATTTAACATTAACGGAACCGTGCACAGATTAAAAAATCCATGGGTACGTAACTATCGCGGTATTCAGTTTTTATTAAACCAGGTTTCGCTAACCTTTGGTTTGTTTGGTAAAAAATCTTATAAATGCCTTTTAAAATGTTACACAACCATGATTAAATATTATTTTAAATTACCCACACAAGATATATCAGCGAAACAATCATTTGTGATAGCGACACCAGTATTAATTTTTAAGTACTTTACGGCAACTGTAAATCAAAATATTATAATTTTTTCAAGATTTTAAATAAATAACTAAGTATCCAACTAAAAAAAAAATACCATATACCCGTAATCAGATCATAATACATACAAAATATCAATGATTATTTGCTTTAAAAAGTTTTATTATTGAACCGGTTGGCGACTCCTGATCTGAAGGTTTTCGAAAGCACGCATCTTTCCATCCACGTTGTGACCCACTTTAGGAGTGTACCTCCGTTGCCAGTCCGGTTTTTTTGTTGAGTTTTTAAACAGTATAGTTTAGCTTAAGTTACGGATTACTATTTGTAAAATATAAAATGTGTAAGACAACATTGACATTTAGTTAATTTTATTCTTAAATAGCTTAGGTTTGTCCGTACACTATGAATTATCTAAGATGAGGTCACTCTTTTGTATTAAAACTGGAACACATCCAAAAAAATACTTTGAATCTATTTGTTGGCGATTTCTGATCCAGGCGTGTACCATGACGCAAAATTATTTAGATAAAGCTAACTATCTAAAAGCAAAAATCGCCTCTGTGGTCGAGGGTAGTTTGTGTCAGACTTTAGACTTTACAGGAGATCCCGGGTTCGTTTCTCGATAAGACTTGTTCTAAGCCTTTTTTTATTTTCTAAAAACATAAAATTGCCCGGAGATGAACTAGCCACCTGTCATCCATAATGTCATCGGCTATTCGTGAGTGCATAAGTATGCAGTTCTAGCAACCTCTTCGGGGATTTGGACGTGACTATATTTTTATTTATTTGAAGTAAGGTCGCCATTCCACGTAACACGTATTTGAAATATTACTACGTTAAGGCGTCACGGTGAGGTCCCCGAGGGTTTTCTAATGCACGCATCTTTTCACGTCCTGACCCACTTTATTAGAATTGTACTTCCGTTGTCAGTCCGGTTTTTTGTTGAGTTAAAAAAACAATTTAGATTTAGTTACTTACGGTTTGTATGTTAAACACAAATAAAGGACTGCTGTAAATCGTGTTCATTTTAAGACATATCGTTGTAATAGAAAGTCAAATAAGGAAGCACATTTCCTGATAGCAAAAAATACACATCGTCTATGCACACCAAAAATGATAGCTTGTTTTTAACCTGAGTTTATACTTGACGGCTGATTCGTGAAAAACCATAATTATCAGCGAAAACGAAGAATTAAGGCACTCTTTTTTAAGGCAATGCAAGACATACAAGCAGATGTGCAATGGGGTGAAATACATATCGCACATTAGACACCCAACACGTCGTCAATTTTAAACAAGTTTGTTTTAATCTTACAGGGTAGTATTTTTTCCTGTTTAGGTTTAAACGTTATTTAAAAGGTTTTAAACTATTTGAAAGGTAAATATTTTAATTATAGCGTGGTATTCTTACATATTTACAAACCAACACCGTGATAAACACAAACTGCAATCACAAATTAAATAAACTACAAATCTCACACAACACATTTTGCTTAGCCAACGTGCATTAAACCCAGTACACATGCGCAAATAGGGTTGCCAAGTTATTTTTAATGCAAATTTACTTTTTAAATTATATTTCAATGTAAATGTATTTAGAAAATAAGAATAAAAAAAAGCCCGCAGAGTTTCTTTCGCCGGATGTCCTCAGTGAGTGGCCGCGTTCTGGTGGTAAGTTTTAGAATTATATACACGCGTTACAAGAACCGCTTCAAGAGTAAACTAAAATGTTTTCTATTCTATTCTTTGTCGTAACCAAAAGCATGAATATTCAGACAATTTTTCACATCGACGCAGAACTCGATTAAATTATAATGAGTTTGATAATAAATGTTAAGCGATCAATGTCTAATTAATATTTTTTATATTATAATGATCTTTTGATTGATTAAGATAAGGGCCTTTTGTTTAAGATCGTCTATGCATAATTTAAAAATTAAATTCTTAAAATTGGCAACTCTTTTAGTTATTAAAGAAATACTTACAATAGTACAACTGCACCGACAGGGACAAGTCGGAGTCATCTGAAAGAATTAGTGCATGGTGGTGTTTACACTATATGTACAGTTCACACCCCACGGTCCGAGATATTGCGGGTGATACGCACCACGGATGGCCACAGACTACAGCGCACCGTGCACCGGGGCTCTTATAATAAACACATCTTTTTTATAAATGGAAAAAGGGGTGTCGATTTTAATGAATTTTAGCATAATAGCATATACCTTAGAAAGGAGTAGTTACAGGTTATTTTTGACTACCCTCCGGGTGGAAAACGTCTACTTTTCTCCCGCTACGCTAAAAATATCACCACTTTTTGACTCCTTCGGATAGAGAAGTAGTATTGATACCTAAGGGAATAAAAAAGAAAGCCTCAGGTGAGATGTGAGACTTTTCTTTTTTGTTTTTATTAGGGATGAAATTTACTACACTGATATGTCAAAGGTTCCACGCGAGAAAGCTAACTAGCTTTAATACGTGGGTGTAATAAATAATTGCGTCTGCCACCGCAGTCATAGCCTTGCCTACAATTGTTTGGTGCATGCAGAGCTCTCCCTAGGTATATTTGCAATATCACGCACCGTGTGTGGAAAGCTTAATACGAAAATCGTTAGATTATAATTAAACGGGTCTCAATACACTAAAATATTTAGCACATAGATTTCCTTACTATAAGACATACACATAACTTATAGACAACCAACATGATCACGGTATGGTCAACCTAACAGAAATTAATAATAGTCAAATAGTGACATACGAAACTATAAAGTTAGAAGCACAACCAATACAATTTTAGTAAATTTTCCACTAAGTAGGTATTTAATACATATTTCAATATAAGTGCAAATAAGCATTTACAAATGTATTTATAGTAGGTATATATCTAGGTATATACCTACCATAAATAAATTAGTAAATGCTTTTATTTTAACTTTAATTTTTTAAAACAAGAAATGACAATGAAAAGAATGTTAGTTGTTGCATATATAATAAAGACCCTTTTAATTATTATATTGAAATAAAAAAAAAATAAGATCGAGAATGAAAATATGAGAAAAGCTAGTAATAATTTATGTACAAATTTGTAAATAAACAAATTCAGAGTTCGATATTTACAATGACTTTATATCAAACTTAATACACCCAATGTAAAACTAACAATCAAAACACAGACACAACACACAAATAATGCAAAACTATGTAAACATATACTGAGTCATCCTGATGAAATCAAAAAAGCTATTGACAAAATCTAAGCAAAAGGTGTATCTAAACAACACAAACACACAAAAGCATGTATCAAATACACTTATTACATTGAATGTTATGTATTACATGAAATTCTAACACATAGCTTTACCACCGCCTTATCTATTCCTGACCCCATCACGACACTTAGTGTTCCGGTCCGGAGTGTAGGGTAGCCGTGTGCCTGTTCACTGTCTTTTATTATAAAAAATAAAAAAAATGGCGTTATTATAACAGAATATATTTTCAAATAAATAAAAAATATTTACAATAATCTAAGTATAAAACAGTTAATTATAAATACATGCATACATATCTTCACGCCAGATTCCTGGCGATGTAGGCAGAGAGTATGGAATGCCAAGTTAACAATCTCTACAAACTTACCTAGCTCATTCTACATTTGTATGTATGTAGAGAATAACGAATTCAGCTACATTCATTATTCTCTACATACAAACATGACAGTTTTGGAAACACCATACTCATATAATATGGGAGCTAATATTGATTGTGGAATATCAACCTACGTCTCTATCCACATTCACATTGTATATCTGTTTAGTCAACCTTTCAGCTTACATTCTTTCTACATGACCAAACCATTAAAACATGCCTTTTCTCATCTTTACACAGACTCTAAATCTTTATTTATTTGTTCTAAAGTTAAGGCATCTTGCACTTAAAACAATGTGTTTAAACATTTTTACATTAAAGTTGAAATAATAGAATAGAAAATAATACTAAATTAAATTTACTACTGGATGGAATGCAGCCTTCTAAGTGATTAGATCCAAATAAAAAAAATATATTTATTAAGAATTTAAAATAGTTATCTGATAAGCGTATACATATATGCAATCTCCACCAATGTTTTTATGTTTATCTCCTTCATGTAATTCATTATAGAATGAGACAAGTGTACATTTATCTATCAAGTATACACTTGTCTCTCTCTTTAATATTACATACTATTAAAGAGAAGTCTTGTGCATGCAGAACTTTAAATATAACATAAGTTACACATTTTTAGCAATTCAAAATGGTCTCCAAAACAATAACGAAATTTAAGCAGATCTGTTCCAACTTTAACATACATATATATATAAGTTACGTCTTAATGTTCATAACAACATTTTTAAATCTTTTTAAGTTCTTTTTAAATTTTACTGTTTTTAAAAATATATACTATGTTTGGGCAAATGGACAGACAATATTCTAAGTCTAAATTAAGTATGATCAATAATGTGCTAGCCTTTGTAATTATTAAATTTTAAAAAGCAATGACTAATTGTACAAATAAATGAAACCAATAAATGTCTTAAATAAAAACATAGATCACTTCTGTGTTCCAGAGTTGTAGGTGTTGTGTAGAGTAACTTGTTTTATGAGTTTTCCAGTTTATGTGAAAAACATATCATTGTCTGGTAGTTATTGGATTTGTGTTTAATATGGCAACAGATGTAATACTATGTGGAGTAACAGAACATTTAGTTTCTAAGTTACAGCTCTTTAACTAGGTTATAAGCAATCACATTGATACTTACAGCTATAAAAGTAACCCCAGGTCGGCAGTCCTATAGCTATTGCTCCAACCACAAAGCAGACGAAGCCAAGGATGACAACAATTATAGAGTATAGTGCCTTTCCACTGGCCATGACTTCATGACTCTGTTAATCTCGTGGGCATCAGGATCTTATATGAACACAGTTGATTATTCTTCTCTTACACATCTGAAAAAAAAAATGTTCACAGTAACAAAATGATGATATAATTGAAGTGATATTAAAATTGTATCATCAAAGTTTACTAATTGAGTATAAATTACTCATCTTGACTAGTATGTTCTATACCTCAAGTCTAACATATATTTTTTTAAAAAGATAGCAAACAAGCACTGTCTCCCCTGATGGTAAAAGACAACCAAGACATGATTGACACCTTAGATGTTGTATGTGTTGTCTTGTGGCAGGGCTGTTAGACGAGATGTGCAAGTCCAGACCAGAACACAACAATTTCATTATTGCCTTAAAATTTATATTGAATCCAGTCTAGAGTATTCTAAATCACAAAACAAGAATCATAAAAATCCATTCAGAATTAACTGAGTAGTTTTGTAAGAAACATAGGCACTTAATATTACTCTGAGCCTGAACCTAAGTTGACAACCATTAATATTTTTGGATCACAGTTTTAAGTCTGGCTAGGCCTTCCCCACTCGGCCTTATCTACAGCGATAAGTACCTACAAAATTTCGTGGCGCCGTCGCCACTCTAGAACCATAGTTGTCGCATCACTTTATGCCAGATAGTGACAGAAATATGCATTAAAAGAGAGCAGGAATAGTTAGATGAATATCTCCTCATATGCAGAGCACTTACAAGAGCTGAATTGAAATTTGTTGCTTAGTTACAAGTCACTATTTCTATGAATTGTTACGAGAAGTGCAGATTCTGTACTTTAGTACTTATTAAGTGTTAAGTTTCAATTATGCTTGCAAGCATATTTTTCTTAGACAAACTTATGTTTTGTTAGAACTAGTGATTTACATATTCAGTTATTGAATCCCTGTTCAATTGATTATTTCGAATGCATTTTTAACTAATACAAAGAATTTAATGTGTTGCTAACTTGTGCTAAATTAAAAGTATTCATTGTGCTGGGATAACTAGAAATCTGGCAAAAATTCCTCAATGGTGAGAACAACAAAGATATGAGAGGTATATTTGCATAATAATATGTAAAGCTTTATGAATAAGTGTATTAAATGTGTTAATTTTTTAACATGAATCAATGACGGATAGTAATCCTGATTTTAATCTTATGGAAGTCAGGATGCATTTTGAAGTATCTCGATCTCGATGAATGAAACTTCATACAGTATCATCTTTGCAGTAACATTAATACATTGTAGAATATTTATAATTCTCATTTTTCATAGTATAACAATCTTAGACAACAAACATCATCTTAGAAAACAAGTCATAGGTATTATCTTCATCTTCATTAAGTTAAATTAAAGACTATAGAATTATTTCAGACCATCAGAATGTGGATTGTAAAATAGTTGTTACCTAGAAGTAAAATAGTACACAATTTGGGATGCAGCATAAACAGGTAATATATATTATTATTCAAAATCTACACACACAGATGTATACATGTGTGTATTTTTTTAACAGGTACACTATACCCTGTGTAAGTAATTTTTAACGAGGACTATATAATACACATATTTTAGTGTGAATGATGAAAACATTTCATTGCGTTTTAGTAAAAGCTTCACAAGTTATTGTACCAACAATGTATAAGATAAAGTTATCTATATTCATTATATATAAATATGTATATCTGAATAAAATTATTTACAAAAAATACAAATTCTTATATTATAGAAGTGGCTATCATACCAGCTACTTGTTTGTAATACACTATGCTTGGCTATGATCTTTATCTATAGGCAACACTTATTTCTTACCATCAGGAAATCTGTCTGTTAGCCTTCTAAAACTATACAAACATACCAAGTTTGTTACAAAGTATTGTAAGTTTTAAACTCACTCTTATTAGAATTAACAAGATTGTATGTCACTTCAAATTCGTATAAGACTGAAAGAAGAAACATTGTTTTGAAAATATTAAGCGTAAGTACTCATTTTGTCTGAGTTACAGTTATTTTACGGCTACTTTTACTTACGTTTTGTAGGTATATGAAGTTGTTTCACAGCGTCTTTTATCTTGATATCATAAATTATAAACGATCGACTTTAATTTCCACACATAAATCTCTTAAAGACTTGTAAACAAAAAACTATCTATTTTTTTTTCACACAGATACACTTTTACAAAAGTTCACACACTTTGAAATTTAAACCTGTGTCTGACACACCTCTAAATACAACTGGTTGCAGTGTTTGATATTCTAAATTTTTTTTAGTGATATTTTTAGCTTGTATACTAATGAATTGGTAGAAAGGTTTAATTATAATTGTTGAAACCATTGAACCTATTCATCTTATTTTAAATTCACGATTTATCATGACGGATTACGCCGACACTTCCAACGCACGCAACAAAAAAATTGCTACTGAAGTCGGTGTTACCAGTTGGCATTGGCTACTTATCCACTATATTCAGTAATGACTAATGTCATGATATCAAGAATGCCAGATTTTTTTTCTGGTTTCCCCAAATATTATTCGTCTAAATAAATCTGTCTGTTATTATTATTTTTAATGAAAATAGCAAGTAAATAATAAATACCCGTAGGCATTATGCATCATATACATTTTTGAATCATATGCGACTTGTATAATCATATGTGAAGTGAACAAAATATTTATAACGTGATTTTTGAACCAGATCTATGATTTTGTTGAATTATTTTCCGTCCGTTGGTCCGTTGGTCTGTTTTCATTTCAAAACGGATACGCCAAAATTAATGAATATGGTTAATGCATGTATTTAACACAGAAATAGATTGAGCTTTCAAGAATTGAAAGGTTGTCTTGAATTTTAACTTTATGGAATGTCCGACCTATCAACTGGAACATTTTGATTGTGAAGTGATTTTGGTTATAATATGTAATACCTACCGTAAAATATTATTTTTTTAAAATAGTTCGTACAAAATTTTTGTAAATAAAAGTTTTATTATTTTTTTTTATTTTAAAGCAATATAAAAACCTCTACGATATATTAGGTTGGGGTAAAAGTCTTTTCGCATTATAGTATGTACCTATGAGCTTTTAATAAAATCTCTTTGGCTATACTATTTCGCTATAATATACTATTTGTATCTGGCTGGTTTTTGTATCATTAAAAAGTTTAAATTTTAAAGAAAATTATTCCAAATTCAAATTAGGAAACTGTTGTGTTTTCTATTTGTATTTCCTACTCTTAAGATAAGTGAATCTAATGAAGAAATTCGATACATTTTAAAATTTTACTACAAAAAAGGTAAAAATGCAACGCAAGCCGCGAA
>DVZL01008648.1:0-10146 GCA_018236625.1 Lasaia peninsularis | reverse complement strand
CCAGTAGATATACTAGAACACACCCACGATTAGCCAAGGTACTAGGGCCCTGATGTGATAGGTGACAAGCCTATCGCTACTTCGGGCACATTCCAATCCCGGACAATGTAATACTTAGTACTCAGAAAACTCTAAAAAACATTTAAGATTTTTGATATATTATTGTTGGAAATATCGAGTGACTTACATAATATAACGACGGGTCATGCAACGAATCGATAACCTCAATGTTTTCGTTTTAGTTAATCATATTATTTTAAATAAACTACATGATAGAGTAGATAAATACCTACATGGAAGAGTTTCCAAAAATAGTTAGAGCCGTTTCCGAGATAGCTGGTATACATATGTACAACAATTGGACATTAAGTATTGGATATCGTTTAAAAGTATTTGGTAATTTACACAATATAATAAAAATGTAGAAGAGCAAATTCTGTATTTTATGTCTGTGTTTAGGTCTAAAAGTACTGAAACGATCGTGATGAAATTTGGCTTGTAGGTATATTCCGAAGTAGGTTATCGGTTAAGTACTTTTTATTCAATTTACTTAAGGGACTCTGCAGAAGGATGGGGTGGGGGGGTAAAGGCATAATCCAAATCTGGCCTTCGAGTTCTTGACGAACACTTGACGAATCTTTCGTTATATCACAACATTTAGTATTTAGTATAGTTCAAATGAATACTTCCAAATGTGAAAGTACCTTTAATCGTCGTTTAGTTTCATCGCAAAGGAGCGATGTTATGGTATCCGGCTGCAGGATCCAAACTGAAGAGTGACGTAGGCTCATTTTGATCCTGGTATCTAAACGGGTTCCGTGAGAGAGCTAAATAGCTTTACTACGAGAGCATGCCGCGGGCAATTTTTGTATAAGTAGGTAAGGTAATGACGTAGTAACTCTAGTGAATTAGAGAAGCAGCAAGGTTATAGGCTACTTTTTATCCCCCTTACTTAAGAGGATTTCATAAGAAAGGGGAAAAAGGTAAAAGTTACATTCGACTATAATCCAAACACGTATTCAGATTTAATTTATTGTTTTTCTTTGAGTACAACATAGTTTACAAACGTTACATATTTACATATCGTAATTTTTCCATGTCGTAAAAACTCGGTTTGCACAGTTCGATTTAATTTTTTGGATGCCTAGTTGTCGAACAGCACACAGGTTACAGACTGTGCCATATTCTTTACAAATCGTAAATTTTGTGGCTCGAATAATCGTTAAAACCCGGATGTATAGAATTTTTGCCAGCGAGTAACCTATGTTCTGATAAACTTACGTACTTAATGCAATAAAATAAGAAAATCCTGAGATCATATATGTAATTGAAATTGATAAACATGTGATCTGAAACTTTTTTTTTATTTTAATTCCCTGGACGTCTATACCATTGTCTGCTCCACGGAGTCGAAAAATTGAAATAAAGCTTTGCAGAATGGCTGAATTGTTGCCACTTTCCAAATGATGAGTAAACAGAAGTTTTACCAACAGACCATCGTAAAAATCGTGAGCAAAGTCGCGGGCACAGATAGTAATTAATAACTAATTGAAGTTAATCTTTTTTAAAATTTTACTGATTTGTTATTTGTTTTCACAGCTTGTAATTTTCACTTGCATCGTGGCAGCGGTCCACGCTACCGCTGCACCAGCAGCAGTCGTAGCCCCAGTTGCTGCACCTGTAGTTGCTGCTCCGGCAGTTGCCGCGAGACTAGAAGAATTCGACCCTCTACCACAATACCGATTTGGTTACAATGTAGCCGATGCACTCACTGGAGACTACAAATCTCAAGAAGAACAACGAAATGGCGACTTAGTTCAAGGATCCTACTCTTTAGTAGATCCTGATGGCACACGCCGGACAGTTGATTACTCTGCTGATGCTATTAATGGATTTAATGCGGTTGTTCGTAAAGAACCTTTAGTTGCCGCTGCACCTGTTATTGCTGAGCCTGCTGTTATTCCTGCTAAAATAAAAGCAGCCCCTATAGCTGCTGTAGCTGCCGCTCCTATAGCAGCTGCTCCTATCGTCGCACCTGCGAGGTATACTTCCTACCCTGCTCCCGTTGCCTACACGTCGTATGCTGCACCCGCTAGACTGACAGCTTACTCCCCTCTCTCGTATTCTGCTCCTCTTGTATCTTCCGTTGCGAGGTTGACAGCAGCTCCAGTTTTTGCTGTATAAATTTTTGACAAGGACTGATTTTCCGAATGACCAATAAAATTTTGTATCTGCGATATTTTGTTTTCTTTAATATGGTGTATAATATGGTATACTAATAAACACTTTGTCCTTCTTTGAGTTATGCAGAGACCAATGCTTTTATCTATGGCCTCTTAAATTTTTGACATTATTAATATTTGCGGCGCTTTTTATTTTTCACATATATTTTAAATGTCATAGTTAATACCATATTTATTTGTTAATATTCTATTTTATAAAAAATAGTGAAATGGAGGAAAAACAATTGTACGGTGCTCTAACGGTATATCGAGAAAGGGGTGCATATCTTCGGCGCCTTGAACAATTTGAAAAAGCAAAGGCTTCCTTCGATGAGGCCTACAGAAATGCCCCTGACGATGTTCGTAATCTCACTGGTCGGAGCCAAGTATGTGCTGATGCAGTTAAGCCAGTACAAGCATATTCTGATGCAGAACTAGCACTTAAACTAGAACCTGGCAACATGATTGCGCGGAACATGCAAGCTCGTGCTATGTATACTATGTCTGATTTTGAAAGATCAGTAGTGATGAACTACAGAGGAGCCAGAGTACGTAAACAACCACCATATTTTAAGGAAGGTATAAATCAAGGCGTGGAGACAATACAAGATTGTATCGGTGTTAATGCAGGTAATGTCATGGTGGAATTTCTGCCCCTTATTAAACAAACAGAGGCAGCTCGTGCTTATCTTGAGGACCAAGCAGAAAAGCCTAAGCATATTTCTCGAATTCCACAACCTGAACGTAAACGTAAACTTACTCAGATTGAAGCTAGAAAGCATTTAATACTTTCTCATGTACTTGCTATGAAATATTTAGGTCCGATGGCGTACGATAAGTTTTTTCTACAAGAGCTCATGGAAGACCCCCGTTTAAAGTCAGCGAATGCAGGAGGTAGTATTCAATTAAAGGACATCGTCAAAGAAGCCTTAAGATCTCTTTCTGAAAGGCAAGAGATGCTTCGAGCTCAAAGACCTTATTACACCATTAAATTGGCAGAAAAAGCTGATTCTACACATCAAAATAAATACAAAGAGGCCATGTTAGAAAAAGAACGTGAAATTGGCGCTAGAACCGCTGAAAGACTTCTTAAACAGATTGAAAAAAGCATGAGAGAAATGCGAATTATGGATCTTATATCCCAAGCTGAACGAATGCAAATGTTTCTGGATGTTAAAACACCTCGGACGTTACCTGACAAGGAACTTTACACAGACCGTCTATACAGGGCCGTTGGAGAAGGTTATCTATGCCAGCATCGTCTGTCCTATACTTTAAGTGAGCGTGGTAATCGTCGAAGAATTGCTTTCCTTATGGGCCTTCCTGTGGGTCGTCCTACATCGTTTGACTCTGTTATGGGTAATTACCCATACAAATTCGTTGACATAAAACGAGCAACTGAAAAAGTTAAGTTGACACTAGATATGTGTGAAAACTCTACCATGAAATGCTGGTTGATGTATGAACTAGCTCGTTTGCTATGTACTCAGAAAAATTATGCTCTGGCTAAATTTTACGCTAAGCGATGTCAGCGGGAGGCTCAAGATATAAGTAATGTGACGTGGTGGCTTAACGGTTTGTTTGTCCTGATGAGCGGTGATATGCAACAAGGAAATGCTAATGAAGTACGTATTCAAGTGGAAGAAGCTTATGAATATTCAAAAAAATTACAAGACCCAGAAAGAATCCAAGCATTTTTGTTAAAGTGCGCTGAGATGATAGCCGAGACGAGTATGGCTGACGAAAGAAAGGCCATAATACAACGTGAGAGACAAATCCTGAAGGTAATGGATGAGGAACAAATGATAGAAACTCAGGTCTTATTCAAACGGATGTCGACAGTTCCACCTGGACGACGTTTCTCTGTACTGCCAAGAAAACCTGAAGCTGGGGACCAACAGCGAGCAGAACGAAAGAAGCGTAAGCAAAAGGGTCTCACTGTTATTCCAGGACCTGAACGTGCCTTACCTCCACCGCCTAAATCTCATACACTTGGCTATCAGTTATTTGATATCTAGAAAAAACTAAAATCTTATAGAGTATAACACATTACAAGTGCAAATATACTTTAGTACACGTGTTTTTTTTCTCAGTTTCTTGCCTAGAACTCAAACAATATAGGATAGATATCCTATATTGGTTGTTACAGTGTAGTGCCCATAAAATCAGGCGCTACTCTCCCTTTCTGATGAGGATAGACGCCTTCTTGATTATCAAGGAAATCATGTAAAAATATACTTATATTACATCTAAATAGGTTTGTTTAAAACATATACATGTACTAAACAGAATAATATAATTACTTACTGCGTCATATGAAAAGTTCCGAGCGCTGCAAGATTATTAAAAAACAAAAATCACTTATTTATCGTCTAGAAAAATGTTGGTCGCCTCCCGAGTGACACAACGTCTATTCCAGCAAGTCGCGCGGCACTCACCGGCGAGCGGGAGGGGGTGGTCTATAGTATCCACTAAATACCGTGCGCGTGCAACTCGCACAGGTCGCAATCTGTTCATGTGCGCATCTATCCCCCATAGGCATCTAACCCACATATAGCCTATATTTAAATAATCCAATGATTTAAGCGTATCTTAAAGAGCTGGTCCAGGATACCTTAACCTAAGAAGATATTTAAATCGTCAGATCGGTAGAAACTTTCATTAAACAAACCATCTATGTAGCTGTTATGGCAAACTAAATATTATATTTCTGTTATTAAAGCTTATTATCATTAGAATTGTTCATTGATGCGCTCAACCAAGTGACTTTAATTTTTATAAATTTCCGCAATTGGAGGTACGTATATGATCAAGTGATTTTAATTTTTCTTTTAGCTTTTGTATTTTTTCTAAAACAAAGAAAGAGTTCAGTGAACGTTGGGGAGTCTCCAAATCTACTCCCCTCTCATCATTGAAGTAAAAACGTCATTTGACAATTTTTCTATTTATATATAAATGATCGCATTGGGGTCCCCTTCTATAAATCATATCTTTCGTTTATAAAAAAATAATGTCACTGTGACAATTCTTTTTAAAAAGCAACAGCAAGTTTTAGTGATATTAAAACACTGTTATTATTATTTGAAAGTAACTCATATTGGTCTGTTCTTGAAAAAAGACCGTTTCGTCCATATCTCCGAAAGGGTAGGTAGGGGGATATACACTAATGATTAGATATGAAAGGTGGCAAGTCAAGATCCAGCACTCAGAAAATGTACTTAAGCTAGAAAAACTCAATGCTACACGGCGAGGTTTGAATCTGCACTACCAAAATGAAAGTCCGAAGCGCGTACTACTAGCCCACCGAAGCCTATAACTAATATATTTTTTAGTTTGCACAGGGAAACTATCCCTGTGGTGAAATTCAAGAATAACGTTTCTTATCATAATGTTTCGTTCTAAGCCTGATCACGGTGTAATAAACTGAAAGAGACTATAGAAGAAACGAATTTACTGACAAGAAAATATATGTATATTTATATATAAGTATATAAGGTGTATCTCTCATTCTTTCAATATTTATAGCATGGAAAAATGACAAGAATTGATCTTCAAGTAATTAAATTACATGACTGTGTGCAAATGCCAGAAAAAAGTGTGTATTATAAGGCTATAAATGCAATACAAATTGAAACTTAATCAGGACACTAAAAGGTTCATATTGCTCTGAGAGTCGCTACATCATTAGCGATGCATCATTGTTTATAGAATTTGAAGTAGGATCAGGCTTTTAATAATATTTATTCTGATTTTTTTATATTCAATTAAAATTGAACTGGTTAAAGGTCTAATATTTAGGAATGCATGATAAATACGGGGTATACGAATATCGTACCGATCGACAGCCCAGCGGCGAGTGACAGCCATGAAGCTAAAGGCATCTGGAAATCACACTCCTAATAACGACCTGTTTGCGAAATAGAACATTTATCTCTTTCTAATAGTACTGGCTATCACACTCTCGCATGGCCGGTTTGTTTTGACATTATAAAACGCAAGATTAACAGAAAGAGAAATTATTCAGTTAAGAAAGAAACAACAATATTGCATGTTTGATACAGGACATAACTACTAGGGCTGTTGAGGAAGTGATTATGAGGAAGAGGAGGAGGAAGAGGAATTGTCACGTGCAAGTTTAGAGGGTGCGGATGAGGAAGAGGATATTTTTTGAGGAAGAGGATGCGGATGAGGAAGAGGATGATAGGAAGTTATATATACTAGTGGACCAACTCAAAAGTCGCTGTCCTATCTATACATAACTAGGTACCTACATAAACAAAAAATAATTAAAAGGGCATTTTCCAGTGGACCAAACTATGAATCTAAACCATTCTCAAAATACGCACAATAAAGAATCATCAAAATCGGTCCAGCAGTTAAGGAGGAGTTCAGTAACATATACAACACACGTACACAAAAAAAAGATGAGTGAACGATACAATTAATTCTATTTAGGGATTGAAATGAAAATTAAAACAGTCGTTATTTCTTTATTATTTACTTAAGTCGAATATTATTAATCAAAATTAAACAATTGAATAGGCACTAATATTCAAAATTAGTTATAGGGAGGTTAATTTTTATAAAAAATAATTTGGACGCTGTTCCCCCTGCCAACCAGTTCCTCATCATATACAAATTCCTCATAAATTCCTCTTAAATTTTGAGGAAGCGACAGCGGAAGAGGATTTTTTTATTTTTATTTATGAGGATGCGGTAACGGTTAAGTAACCCAAAATATTGCGGAACTTCCGCATTATGAGAAAGCGGAAGAGGAATCCTTAGCAACACTAATAACTACGACCACCGCGGCTTTTATTTGACATGGACTAGGTCGTTGCTAACCGAGTGGTTTTTACAACTTCACCGAACTTTGTGGGCGAGCAGAGTGTTCAGGCTGAGTAATTATTATTATTTAATGGGGTGGAAATATTTGCAACGTCAGCACTAGGGGCTGTCTCCTGGGAGACCGAACCTCGGCCTGGTACTGCGTTCTGATTATTGGGAGGAATTAAGAAGAATTTTTGTGGCTCGCCCAGTGTTAGGCGTTAGACGGAAAAGTGGTCTCCGTCGGCTAGTCCGATGGCGACGGTGTAGTGTGGCATACAACTATAGATAAGACTTTGATGAGAACTAATTTTGTAAATGTCATGCTGATAACATTTTTGAAACATATAAAAGAGCGAACTAAATATTTTGAACCTAGTGAACCAAAAAAATTGTATTAGTCACAATGGCAGTAAAACTACAATATTTTAACATTAACAGATTGGCTGAGTTTATTAGTAATAATATATTGCACTACAGTGATCAAGTTTTAGAAGATATAAGACACGAAGATGCAGATTGTCAAGAAGTTAACAAAATCTGCATCGGAAAAGAAAAACAACGAATCAAATATTTTGAAAGAGCAATTCTTATATATTTATTTATTTAATTATACTGACGATCTTAGAAACTGCCGTAACCATTTCGCTAAAATTATATATCTAGTTGTTTTTGAGGGTAAAAAATTGATCTAGGTCTTATGATATTACGAAAATCACGTCAAATTTGTCGGTAGCACTGAGTGTTAAATAATACCGACTCCGGTTTCGTAGAACGTTATCGTCAGATGTTATTCTTTTAAGTATTCATAAGCTTATTGCACTGACAAAAAAGAACTACCAAACTAAGCTCAGTCGCCCAGGTACTATTATTAATAACTTCTCTAGTTAGTATGTTGATGCTATGAAATTTATGAAAGTCTATATTTACATCAGACTGTTAATTTTTATCACCTGAATTCCAGGTGGAAATCCAAAAATTGCAAAAAAACGATATACACGCACGTACGCACGCACCACGCACACACGCACGCACGCGCGCATACACGCACGCAACGCAAGCAACTCGCCCGGGTAGAGATCCACCACCTTAACTATTTCTGCCGTCATAATGACATTATCGTGTTATTGTCCGGAGGGTGGGGTAGCCGTTAGACTTGCACATGAGGTCTAACAGCCCTGCCACAGGGCAGCGGCGCACCTACAACATCTATGGTGTCTATAGGCCACGGTTGTCTCTTACCGTCAGGAGACCTGTCTGCCTGTTCGTTGTCTTATCCTATAAAAAAATGAAATCCTAAATTAGTTCAGCTAAAATATAACACGACATTTAGGCGGTACGAAGTTCGTCGGGTCAGTTAGTAATAAATATATAATACCGTCATATCACAGAAAGTAATCAATATTTTATAAGCCGTGTTTGTGGAAAAACATTGTGATAAGAAACTTAATGTCTCATGCTAATGTTGCAAATTTTATTTAAGGCGTTTTTAGGGTGCCTTACCTACAGGATAACAACGGTACTGTAATAGGTTATATGGTCTAAACTCCGTATGTAAGCTATTATATTTAAAAAAAGCAGTAAATATTTAAAACATGTAATTGTACTATCAAATGCCAAAATCCGTAAAGAATTTAAACCAACTGACTTTGGAAACTTCCGACGGTCTGGCATTGACGGTTAATAAATTTGTATGGGAAAAATTAAAGTATTTTTTCCTATGTTCCTTTAATTTTTCCAGTGGACTTTTTCATTAAGGCTTTCCCTAGACTTCATCAAACGAAAAAAAAGGAATTAACCAAATCAGTTGAGCCATTCATTCATTCATTCATTCATTATCATTATTATCAGACTTGTACATGAGGTCTAACAGCCCGACCACAGGGCAGCGGCGCACCTACAACATCTATGGTATCTATGGTATATAGGCCATGAATGTCTCTTACTATCAGGAGACCCGTGTGCCTGTTCAGTGTTCACTGTCTTATACTATAAAAAAAAATAAATAGATGGTTGAAATAATGCACTTTTGTGATTGTTAGTACATACACATTGTGCAATAATTATTGTTACAACTAAACCATTTAATTATAAAATGCACAAATTAATATTTTTAATTGAATATTTTTTATTTTTGAATTTAGTGAGTGCAGAAAAAAAAAGACAGCTTTCATCATGATCATAGTTATAGCTAACCGATTGGAATTTTCACAGATGATTTCACACATTCACGTTATACCAAAATAAAATAAAAGTGTTTCGTAAAGGCGGCTTGTATGCAACGAACATGATTATTTCGCCGTTTTTACAGGTAATGGTCCTTCATGAGCGAGTCTGAATCCCGTTTGGCCGGTTTTTTTTAGATACCATATTTTATATTTCCAGTTATCTTGGGTGGACTTCGTATTCGTTGGATTATTAGAAGTATCTTACTTAATATATGGGGAGAAAGTTTAAGAGAAATATACTCATGCGATAGCATTGAAGAACAAAATAACATCATTACCGGGAGTAAAAGAATACGTTACTTCAAGAAAACCATATTCTTATGATATGGAGTAACTGAAACATTCCCTAAAATTTGTTGCATTTGGTCCATTATTATTTATTTCATAAAATTAATCAGTTATATTATTATATGCTGTTAGCGTTTCCATATTTAAAAATATTATACATTCTTCTCTTTGAAAATTAAATAAATATCTAGTTAAAAAAATCCAGCGCCCTAAAAAATTCGTCAAATATTTTTTGTGTGACTGTACATGAAAAATATATATAACTGAATTACTTCCTTTTTTTTTTTTTTTTTTAATAAAATAAATTTATAGATTTTTTGTATTTCGATTTCTCTATAATTTGTATTCGAGTATGTTTTTACGATTAGATGATTAAAATCCCTTGCTAAAAAATTAGACTCATCTAAGAAAGTAATGTTACGTTACCAAAACTAAACCTTAATACGTTATATAAAGGTTAATATTCAACTATTTTGAATGGTATAAACTGGCAAAGAAGCATGCAAATTTCATAATATTAATAGTAGAAGATTTGAACTTAAGCAGATTTTCACCGAGCTGATAATAGAATAAAACTTATT
>DVZL01008647.1:0-10147 GCA_018236625.1 Lasaia peninsularis | reverse complement strand
TAAAAAGTAGCCTATGTCCTTCCTCAAGGTTTACTCTATCTCTGTACAAAATTTCATCAAGATCGGTTAAGTGGTTTAGGCGTGAAAGCGTAACATACAGACAGCAGAGTTACTTTCACATTTATAATATAATATTAGCACGGTTGACTGAACAAGATAAGAAAAAAATCCGTCAAGTGCAAGTCGGACTCGCGCACAAAGGGTTCAGTACCATTATAAAAACAGCAAAAAATCAAGTTTGTTGTATGGAACCACGGTTCACGGTTATTATCACGGTTCATGAAATTCAGCCTGGTGACAACCAGACGAACAGCGGAGTCTTAGTCCGTTTTTACATTGGGTACAGAACCCTAAAAAGTAGACAAGAAAAAATATTTTAATAAGATACACTTCACAAAATTGTAAGTACGAAATTGTCTTGGTCGATTTAAAACAAAGACTAAATTCCTATTCCAGGCACAAATATGTGAACCTTTGGAACCCACGCGATACAAACGGTTATGAGAAATTGTAAGGAAAGAATTTGGCTCAACGGAATTTTTTACTTTAATAAAAAATCCAACATCGTAAAAGACCACATGTTCCTACAAGATTTTATTGAAAAAAAGTAAACTGATTTTGTGTTAAAACTTTGCAGCGAACCCTACTCTCGTGTAAATTTTCGTTTAAAATTTTGCTTGTATTTAAAAAGTTGACATTTGAAGTGTAAAACAATTTAAATTTATGAACTATTAAACTAGAATTGAATCATAATTTAATAGTTGGACGTAAATTGAAATCGATTTTCATAAAATCTGTCCCGCGTTTTTATAAAATGAATGTTATCTCGCCAAAACCTAAAATATATCTCTATTGAAGTGATCTGTTATAGTTGTTAATCGCTTCACAAATGAATTTAAGACTAATAATTTTAATTTCTAATTTTATTACTTTGACGCACGAGGTCCCAGATTCAATTCATGGAACAAGAACACAAAATGTTTATTGTGATTTGATAATAATGTAAGGCTTAACATCTTGCGTTACTTAACATGACAAGGGTGAGTACTGACGTTATCACATTAATATTTTAATAGTCTCTGAAATCGTGTTTTCTGCATGAAAAGAGTGAGAGAATTTGGGGGAAGCTAAGCAAGTATGTAGGGATCGTGACACTTGGCATTCGATAGTAACCAAGGACTATCGAGATTAGATGTGTATAGTTCCTAAAAGATTTACTTCCATGACTGTACCTTAGTAGTGTATGGAACACTAAAATAAACATTTCTACGGTCCCAGTGATTCATGGCCTCATTTAGAGGACTGATGGTTAAACAGTTCCACTTAATTATAACAGGAGTGTTTAATGTTTGTCCTCAAGGACAAAGGAGCGTTATTAATTAACAAGATTTTATATAATAATGAGATCTTGTCTGTTGTACGAGTATTTACATCATAATCATGTTTTTACAAGGACGTTGTTGTTATGCCTGTGTTCCTCTTCTTTTTCTCGATTGGTTTGTTTTATAAAGAGTCCATATTTTTTGTATTATAAGATGTATATAAAGTATCCATTTTTCCTCAATGAAATACACGTACATACATTATACAATGAAAAAGTGAAATTGTGTTGCCAACCTGAGGCCGAGATCATAACCGTCTGGAGTACCTAAATATTATCTATTAACGCCCCACTCTATGAATTGGAACATAACAATGAAGCTGAGTTTTAGACACCTTATGGTAGTAGAAAAATCCGTCAAGTGAGCCAGGTGTCATTGTCATGCCATTCCCATTGAGCACAGGCTAGTTTATACCGCGGGGAATTGCTTTATTCTTACGGGAAAACGGGTAATGGGAGAGTGACTAATCAGTACTAATATTATAAATGCGAAAGTAACTCTGTCTGTCTGTTACGCTTTCACGTCTAAACCACTGAACCAATTTTGATGAAATTTTGTACAGAGATAAAGTAGTCTTTGAGGAAGGACATAGACTACTTGTTGACCGACTACATTAACTACATTTTAGGCGATTAGTATTATAAGTCGGAAAAACGTCTGCCCTTTGTCTGTATTATTAAAATAATTCACACGGGCAAAGCTGCGGACGGACAGCTAGTAATCTATAAGAACGGCAAAGAAATTAAGTCTGTTGTATGCGATACTAAAAATATAATAAAATAAATACATAAAGGATATATTTATTTTATTCTATTTTTAGTATATTTTTGTGTTGTGTGTAAAACTTCAACTATCTGGTTATTACCATTATCTATAAGAACGCAAAAAATCACGTTTGTTGTATGGGAGCACCGTTTATATATTATTCATTTTATTTTGTTTTTAGTATTTGTTGTGATAGACGCAACAGGAATACGTCATGATCTGAGAAAATTTATACTGTGTAGCTATCACGGTTCTTGAGATACAGCCTGGTGACAGACAGACAGACGGACCAACAGACGGACGGGTAGCGGAGTCTCAGTAATAGGGTATAGTTTTTTTTACTCTTTAGGTAAAACAATAGTGACAGGAACACGATCTTGTGGCACAGGAAGCGATGGCTTGACGTTGTAAAAAAGGATATGAAAGCTAATAATCACATGTTAGAGGATGCTCAGATCGGATAAAGTGGAGAAGATTAACGAGGAAGGTAGACCCTGGCTCTTGTCGAGATTAATGATAGTACGAAAAATCAAAAGTTAGTGCTGCCACTCTGGTGAGTTGTTGTACGTTGACTAGCTTACTGTATGACTGATAGTTAACTTTTAATATTTTCACCATAGTTTACGTTGTTTTCTATGAAATTATTATATGCTTTACATTGCTGCGAACTAAAGTCACCGACATAGCTTACCATGTTAGCAAGCTGAAGTGGCAGTGGGCAGGGCACATAGCTCGACAAACTGATGGTCGATGGCGCAAGAAGGTTCTAGAGTTGAGACTACAAACCAGCAAGCGCAGCGTAGGACGTCCACCAACTAGATGGAGCGACGACGTAGTGCAGATCGCAGGAATCCGCTGGATGCAGGCCGCCTTTGATCGGTCCAATTGGAAGTCGTTGGGGGACTCCTATGTTCAGCTGTGGACGTCCTGTGGCTGAAATGATGATGATACATTGTTATTTCTAGTACATGTGACATTTGAAAATGTCTTGTCCCTAAACTTATCCACGTTTGCTTAGAAAATTTTATCGTCGTACAATAGTAATGGTTACTAACAAAATGTTACATGCAAGTGATCAATTAATACTTAAAAGGTGAAAACCATAAAGCTAAAGCTACTATCTGGAAATCACACTCCTAAAAACAACTTGTCCGCAATATTAAACAATGGAAAGGCTGTCTTGTTTTGACTTGGTCAATTCTAAAATTTGTGAGCACACTTAGAAGATAATATATAGTAAACTATATGACGCCATTGTAAATCCGGCATAGGGACCCAAATCGCGGACTAGTTATTTTTTATTAACTCTGACAATATAGGCATCAAATGGTTTTCTGAAGACAATTCAAAACGTAAAGTGACGTTCGTGAATCCATTCAAAGGGAAAATCATAGATGGGGGACTAGTTATCTCTAATGCACTCCTAGAATATGCTTTCAGCTTTTATTATTAACATTTGTATGGACTAGACTATGCTATAAACTTATATTCGCTAAGTTTATAAAATAAATAGTGATAAGATCAATGCAGTTATTTTTCAGAGAGAGTACACAGAGGTAAATTTCGTCGCGACAAACTTTTATAACGCATAAAATGTGATATTATGAGATCATAGCAAAAGTTTTAAGAGTTTCAAGGGGGTTTCAGGTCTAGAAGGGGATGTATGGATTAAGTGTTCTCGCTCCGCAACATTGTAGAAAAGCATCTGGCTGTGGGCCGGAAGGTTTTCTGCGGTTTTGTAGATCTTGAGAAAGCGTTTGATGGGGTTGTGCGAAAGAAACTTTGGGACATTTTACCAGATCATTTGTTAGACGGGTTCCTGCTGCGTGCTATACAGTCTGTGTATTTAGACTGTAAAACACGTGTGCGGGCGGATGGCAACATAATATCGCCTCGGCTTGATGTTAAGTTAAGCAAGATTGTATGTTGTCAGCCTGTTTATGTTGTATGAATGCGAATGTTACCGATGATATTATACTATACATATAATAAAACTGTAGGAAAGTGAAATCTGTACATTGAAGATATTTAAAAAATATTGGGTCCAGGCGACTTAAAACAAGTAGCAGAACACATTTTTCACATTTTAGAATTCTTGTCTGTCTGTCTGTTATTTTGTCACTCAATCACGCAAAATCCATTGAACGGATTTAAATGAAGCTTTGTATGATTGTAGTCTGTATTACCTAGCAACATATAGGCTACTTTTTATCCCGGTAACTTATCGGGTTTCCGTGGAAGAGGGAGCCAATATCTAAAATACCCTATAATTCGTAAACGTAGGGTCAGATTACATTTTCCTTTTTTATTTCCTAGAACAACTTCGCCGATTTTTAATTAATATACGTGTTACAATATCTCTATTATTATTTTATGTATTGTAAATAAATCTTGATGCTTTTTTTGGCTTGAAAACTAGGTGTTCTTTTGGCCGTTTCTAACCGATTCCACCTTTTTTTTCAAAAATCTTCAATGTACTGTGCATTGACTCTTCTATAATTGTAAGTATGGATGATAGGTCATACTTCAGAGACGGTTACATATCAATTTTTATGGCGATTGGTTCAGTAATTTTTGAGATTTAATCAAAATACCTTAATGATATGTTAATCAAGTTGAAGTCTGTTTGAAGTTGAAATATGACTGATAAAACTTAGTACCTTCTAAGAACAACCCAACATGATTGCATTACAAAAATATAATTAACGCCCAACGAAGTGGGCACGGGTCAGCTAGTGATATATTTAAAAGAGATGAAACCAGAACGGACGTAAGAGTCATGGTTGATGATGTAGTGCCGGAACAATTATATATCTTGGTAGTGCTTTTAGTAGGGATGGAAGGTACACCGCAGATGTAAAAAAGAGAGTGAGTGCTGGGAATAGAGTAATTGGAACGTCAGGTAAGCTACTTCAAAGCAAAATGCTAAGCTACAGGGCTCGACTCGCTTTGCACAACTCAATGCTTATCCCAATGTTACTTTATTGAAGTGAGAATAGGGTATGTCAGACGCAGCATAAATAAACCATAAATGCGGTCAAAATGCGTGCACTCCGCAATATTTGTAGAATAACGCTCGCAGACCACATTCGAAATAGTGTAATAAGAGAAAGAGTGGGATTGAAAGAAAGTGTCGGTGTAAAACTGAGAAATGGCATGCTCTGATGGTTCGGTTATGTAGAAAAATTGAAAGATGAAAGATTGACAAATAGCTCGAGTATTATCCGAGGGTGGTGTCAAAAGCCTCTGAAACCGGCGTATTTGCATGGCGATATAATATAACTAAATGCATATTACGTATGTATACCCAAATATTTTTACAGATTTTGTTTGTCTATCGGTTGGTCTGTCTGTTCCAGCAGATACTTGTTCCTAATCTATGATTCTCTTGATTTTGACGGGACTTTCATGTGCAAATAGGTGGTATAATAAGGAATACCTTAGGCACTTTTAATTTTTTACGTTTACGGATGCAGACGAAGTCACGGGCACTGTCAATAAAATTATGATAACCAATAACAAATATTAATACAATCGCTATTCATTATAATAAGCCAACATTCAACAGTAAATATTTAATGAATACCAATTTATAAATAAATTTAATTACATTCGATACGTCAATTAATTGCAATTATCAATTTAAAGCGCTTTTAACGCTTAAAATGTTTATATCAAAAACACAAGGGTGTAATATGTTTTCCTGCAGAGTCCGTATCAAATAAATTATTGTTCACCGAGGAATATACATTAATGGGACTGTGTTGGCTGGTTGTATATAAACGAAAGTGAAACATGTAATGGTTAACTTCCAAATAAATACAAGTTTAAAAGAGGGCACTCATCCTTATTGCAGACTGACTCTGCCCGCGACCTCGTGTGCACTTAGTCTAACTGTCTGTCTAAGTTACTCGTTATATCAGTTGTCTGCCAGTGAAAATCCCGTAAAAATCGATTTAGCTGTTCCTGAGGTTAGCCAGAACAAAGAGACAGACTGACCGACAGACAAACATGGTAATAAATGTTATTTTGATTTATGTACCGTAAATACATACATATGCATTTAGTAATTATTACATACGGTCTAACAGCCCGACCACAGACAATGATGGCCACCTACAACATCTATGGTGTCTATAGGCCACAGTTGTCACGTGTTATCAGGAGACTCGTTTGCTTGATCGTTGTTTTATGTTATATAAATATCAGATTGTTTGATGTTTTGAAATATCTGTTTCTGTTTCCCCTTTGTGGTGTAACGATACGGCTGAGGCCTGTAAAATCCGTCAACCTCATAGGGTCCTGGGTTCAATTCCCAGGTCGGCTAACTTTTTTTAAAATATTTTCATATTATTCTGAGTAAGCGTTACATTGCTAATTAAAATGTGCCCGAAGTGGCGGTAGGCCTGCCATTTATCAAATCATGGGCTCTAGTACCTTGGCTAATAGTAGGTATTCTAGTATATCTACTAGACTTTTGAGTCATGGATCTACTAGCATACCTCTGCCTACTCCTTCGAGGATAATAGGTGGTACTTTTTTTTTCTGAAAGACGTTATGGTGTAATGTTAACGTGACTAAGCTTTTAAAACGAATAACTTTATTGAGTAGCCGGGCCCAGCTACCCACCCTGCGGGCCGGAACACGACAATTCATTATGGATTGCTACGTTTCTATTTCATAAAAAGCTGTGTTAAAATTATAAATATCAATTGTCCTGCAACGAGCCTAACGCTTGCGATTTTATGCATCGGTCTCTCGCCATAATAGAAATGGCTTTCTTATTTGCTGCTGCATAATTGAAAAGAACTCAATGTTTTACATTAATAAGACTACATTCAAGCACTTCTTTTTGCTTATGTTTGCAGAATAACATACAAAAATGACTTTTAAATCCACAAAGAATCTCATAACAGTATAAGGAAAACTGCTTTGTTCCATAATTTATCACTGAGAGAAACAATCGCTTTAACCGCAAGAAAAGAAACTGCTTTACTTGTATGGAACAATGGTGTAAGCTGATTATGGCTCAAAGTAAATATTATTTCAATTTAGACACAATCATGCAAAAGTTCAAATCTTATAATGGGACTGGTTTAGTTGAGACAATGTACAGAGTCGTACGCGACCCTGCGGCGAGTAGATAAAGTCCACGAGTGACTCTTTTGTTAATGAATACATGATTAATGTCGTACATTATATTCACGAACAGCTATTTTTTGTGTAAAACTTTGGTGGATCATTATTTTATAATACAAAATAGAGTTTGGTGAGTCTGTTTTGTATTATGTCTGTTTTTTTTTTTTCAAAAGAAATTTGAACCGTGGCGTGAATTTTTGTACAGTTCTCAGTTCTATGTAGACAGTTTATTCTAAAAGTTTTATACAACAAAACGTTCTAAGTATTAATGGAAAATAAAAAAATCTATATTGCAAAGCCGTCAAAAATTTTTTTTTGAGCGCTAAGTTCCATTTAATATATACTACAAAAATCTATATCATAAAAAGACTCAATGAGTCTAATGAGTCCTAAGGTTAACTCATGGGACGTACATTTTTTTTATTTTTAAATAATCATTACTTTATCTGCATAAGATTATTTCTCCAAATCAATATAAACTCTTATTCAATTACATAAGTTTTTTTATGTAATAAGCCAAAAGACAAGCACACGGATCTCCTGATGTTAAGAGACAACCTCGGCCTATAGACACTATAGATTTTGTAGTTACGTCGCTGTCCTGTGGCCGCGCTTTAAGGCCTGATGTGGAAGTATACTGGCTACTATATCCTCCGGGCCGGAACACGACAAAATTCCTACCTGGGCGAGATTCTGTATAGCACTTTATCTCCAGTATTCATGTCAAAAGTGAACCATTTAATCCTACGCTCGCCTCTTATGAGCTGCCTGATTTATAAGTCATTTTTGTATGTTATTGTACAAACAACTATTTAATACGCTTTAAATGTTATGTAATCATATGTTGTCGCGCGTATATTATTTAAATTTGACTATTGTTGAAGCTATATTACACTTTCAAAGATAGGTAACACCCACACAGTTCCAGCGATGAGCTCGTGTAATAAATGACCGTATGTTACCTTATTGACCAAAACCACTCAGCGTACCTTTCCTCGATGTGTCATTTATAAGCTACTTCACAAGTAATGTTTTATCATGTTTCACGGAACCGAAAAAACCTTTTTTGGTTATTGCCAACTATATTTCCAACTTTGATGGACATTGGAAAGTTTTTGGTAATATATTTTTACGCTCGATTACTAAAGCGGTTGACATAGAGGAAGAGGCACATTTGATCTTGTTATAAAAGCTTTGTCTCTGTCATAGTATCTGAAGTATCTACCTCTTTAACGTTTGCAAACTTTCGCCAATAACAGTGGTAAGTATAGTGTGGTTTGATAAAGAAAGACACACAGTTTACTTTCGACTTACGTTTTGCTTTGCAACCGGATTTTCCGGCTGTTTAGATAAGCAACTTAAATAAATGCTTTTAAAAATAAATAAATAACTTCATGTCATATTCCCGAAACAGTAGGCAGAGGTATATATACGCCTACGAGCCAACTGATGTGACAGGTGGCAAGTCCTTGGCCATATCAGCCATAAATCCCGGGTTTCCTCACAATGTTTTCCTTCACCGTAAGAGCACTCAGAAAATGTACTAAAATTATAAAAACTTAATAGTACATGGGGTTCGAACCTGGACTACCAAAAGTGAAGTCCGAAGCGCATACTACTAGTCTACCAAGGTCTATTAAGAAAGTACTAATAATATTTTATTTTTGTATAAAATAAAAAAAAGTGTTTATTTAAATATTATTTTAAAATATGTCTAGAAAGTATTGATTTCAATTGACTTTTTTTTACAAATGATGATAGAATTTTATCTTTAAATTCTTTTACATTTTAATTAGAATTGTATTTGAGTGTAAATATCAAACAAAAGATCTTTTGATAAATCGTTTAGCTTTAACTTGATTCTACAAAGTTCCTTTGTTCTGATGTCGTTGGCTTGTTTATAAACAACTCTGTGAGGCTTTGATTTATTCAATCAACAAAGTACGAGTAGCTTGGGAAAATTAAAAGTAAATATTTTAGCGCGTAATTAATTTCGTAGACGTTAATTAATACTTACATTCCATGTGAATCATTTTGATGCAGTTTGTTTTATATTCATTTCTCAAGTTATTTAGAAATAATAGTTTTGGTTAGAATACATAATTTTTTATATAATTTATATCTTCTATATAATATAGATACTATATATAAAACATATTTTAGCACGACGTCTGTTGTTGTACTTTTCCAAAACGACTGGATCATATCGCTAGTTGACAGATCCGATCCGATATGCTCATCGATGTCACTCGGCAACAGGGTTTGTTCCTGTTCGCCCCACCAAGCTTGGACCCACCAGTAGGGCGAACGGGAATTTAATAAAAAACAAAATTCGTATTCCCATTCGTCCTACCAATAATGATGGTGGGACGAACGGGTATACAAATTTTTATTATTATTATATACTGATCATCAATTGTAGCAAAAATATTTTTATACTAAGTTAGGAGATGTATGTTCATAATTTTTTTATAATAACAGTTTTAAATTTTCTGAATAATTATTATGGCTAAAAGCACAAATCAACAACTCCTTATTAATTTAATTATCTTATTAATACTATAGATATTGCACTTGGTAATTTTTTTGTATATACTAATCTAATAAATACTATTTTTTATGGGATAGTAACAGTTTTATAGTTGGAACAGTTCCTGAATAATTATTATGAGTAAATCACAGATCAACACCTTATTAATTTAATAATCTTATCAATACTTTACTTATTTAACTTTGCATTTTTTTTATATATAAACTAATCTATAATAAATATTTTTTTTAATGAGATAGTAACATAATTAAAATAGGAAAAGGCTTCTTGAATTATTATTATCACTAATTATTACGCTTTAATCATAGAT
>DVZL01008646.1:0-10148 GCA_018236625.1 Lasaia peninsularis | reverse complement strand
TGTCTATAGGCCACGGTTGTCTCTTACCATCAGGAGACCCGCGTGCCTGTTCGCTGTCTTATACTATAAAAAAAATTGTAATGATATAGGTTTATATTGAATAAAAACACAATTAATAAGTAAAACCTGAAAATAAAACCTAGCTAAATTGATTTATCGCACCCGAAACCCCCTAAATACATAATTTCAAGAAAATTGTTTGAGCCGTTTCCGAAATCGCTGATATATAGGTATATATATATACAAAAATTGCTCGTTTAAAGGTATTAGATAGATAGATATTACTCTACCTCTTCCTGTCGCTATAATGTCATTGTTATGTTCCGGTCCGTGGGATAGGTTAGCTGGAACACTTGCACAGATGTTCTAACAGCCCGACCATAGACAGTGACGCACATACAGTATCTATAGTGTCTGTAGGCCATACCTGTCTCTTTCCATCAGACTCGTCCTTGTTCGCTGTCTTATCCCACAAAAAAATGTATAATACTCGTCAGAATCGGCACCATTGTGTAATACTCGTCAGAATCGACACCATTGCATAATATAGTGTATAATATTTATAAAACTCAAACAGTATGAAACGGAGTTAATAGTAAGCGCTTGTATTTCATAACGTCAGGGTGAGCCAAGAATATGTATAGTGAAGCTGAATGATGACACTGCAGGGACAAAATACATCAACTATATTCTCTGAATGTTCTAGAATATTCTAACTTCGTGAGAACTTCATAATACGATTTATAAGTGTAGCTCGTTTTGTACGTAAAACTTTAAGCTTCACTGTGAAGCGAGTGTTACCATTTTGTACGAAGAAGTTATCCCGTACTTATGATTCGAACTATGAATGGTACGAATAGTTAATCTCGAACTATTTTAAAAATGAGGAATCACACCGAAACAAGTTACTTAAAAATGGAACACGGCTATGGCAAGCATAGATAATAAAACCGAAGAAATTATAAATAAGATTTGTTGCTTACTTTGGGGTAAGATAATTTGTGTAATTTGTCCAGTAATATTTATAATTATTTTAATTTATTTGTATAGATGTTACGGAATCCTTCGTTCGCTAGTCAGACTCAACCTTGACGGTTTGTTTTTAGACACACTAAGCTTAGACATTGAGTGCAATCTATTTATAATTAAGATATTCGTTTCCTCTTTCCAAAACCCCCGTTTGGAAAACCCACCGCCACGTTTGTGTAATTCACAAAGGTTCAACCCTCATTTCGGTCTCAACGCGGGCGTTGGGAATATTTCATTATTTATTCCAAAGGTCCACCGTCATCAATCATTCCCTGTGAAAACTTATAATATAAAGTGAGATAAATAAAAATGCCTTTGATACAGAAACCTAATTTGTATACCGCTATTACTGTACCCTTTTCAGATTTTGACTTAACTCAATTTATGTCTGACAACCGGAGATATTGGTACCTTCATCGGTGCGTATTAAGTCGTAAAAGTGCGTTTTTTTATGAAGAAATAACTCAAATGTCTTTGGAAAAATTATATAAATAGATGTAATTTGTATACCCTTTTCAGATTTTAACTTAATTCAATTTATGTGTGATCATCGGAGATATTGGTACAATTATCTGTACGTATTAAGTCGTAAAAGTACTTCTTATTTATGACGAAATAAAATCTCTACAAACGTCACACGAATTGATAAAATTTAATGAAAATTATTTATTTAACAGATGACCGGGGAAATTATAAGATAAAGTGAAATAAATAATGCCCTTGATACAGAAACCTAATTTGTATGCCACTGTTACTGTACCCTTTTCAGATTTTGACTTAACTCAATTTATGTCTGGCAACCGGAGATATTGGTACCTTTATTTGTACGTATTAAGTCATTGAAGTGCTTTTTATTTACACATAGTAGAAGATTAGAAGCATTATCCAAATAAAGCAAGACAAATAAAAATGTCTTTGAACCAAGACACATATACCTAATTTGGAAACCCCTATTACTGCAGTACCCTATTCAGATTTTGACTTAACTCTATTTATGTCTGATAACCGGAGATATCGGTACCTTTATTTATGCGTATTATAAGTTAAAAAAGTTCATTTTAGGGTTCCGTACCCAAAGAGTAAAAATCGAAACCCTACTACTAAGATTTCACTGTCTGTATCTCATGAACTGTAATAGCTAGACCGTTAAAATTATCCCAGATGATATATTTCTGTTTCCGCTATAACAACAAATACTAAAAACAGAATATATAAAGGGTGCTCCAATAGAATAATCATGATTTTTTGCCAATTTTATAGATAATGGTGATAGCGAGCCAGTTGTAATCCTCACAGATGATATATTGTTGTCGATGTTATAACAACAGATACTTACTGAAAATATAGTAAAGCAAATATATAAAAGATTCTCCCAAACCTCAAACGTGATTATTTGCTGTTTATAAAGATAATGATACGAAACCCTTGGTGCACGATTCGACTCGATTTTTATTTAAAACGAAATAAATTCCTTTGACACAAAAACTAATTTGTATACTCCTATTTCTGTAACCTTAATATTAAACGTTTAGAATGGGCCCACACAACGTGAACATTATTCAAAATCCTTTCTATTGAGATAAGTCACATGCACAACAGGATTGTTTTATTCCTAGTATTTACTGAGTTTTTTTTAATTTCTCTTAAAGGAACCTATGTTTTTATAAACATACTAGCTATGCTCGCAACTTCGTCTGTAAAAGTAGCCTAAATTGTTCCTTATTACATCAGCTGTCTGTTAGTGAAAGTCCCGTCAAAATCACTCCAGCCATTTCAGAGATTCGCAGGGACAACTAGACAGAATGACAGACAAACAGACAAAAATTCTAAAAAATATTATTTTAGTATATATACCTTGTAAACATAATATACATATAATCTGTTTTTAGCGATTATTTTAATAATACCTACATATAGAATTCACACACTTAAATACTTATTAACTACACTTACATTACACTTAAATTTTAATTTTATTGTAAAAAAATAATGTACCATCACGTCTATTATCTCGGAAGGGGAATACAGAGGTGTGCTAGTATATCCACGACTCGCAGTCGTAAGTACAGTAGATATATTAGAACACCAACGATTAGCCAAGGTACTACTGTTGTATAGATATCAAATCTTAAAAGATAAAATATTTTATCGTAATAATATATTATATCTTTGAGTTTCTTTGAATTGGGTAGTTATACAGTATATGCAAAACATTGCTATAAAACAAAAAAGGCAATATGAATAACGCTACCGTACGTGGCACAATGAGACACGGTTCAGAAGCCATTTGAACATATACTCACAAGTTACGTTGCTTTTTACTACTTTTAGCAATCACATTATGTATTACTAGCTGTGGCCATGACTTTGTTCGCGTTTTAATTTAATCATTTTATTTTATACACTTCTAAAATAAAGTTAAAAATAAAAAGATAGTCGGTTTACAACTAGCCTATGTGTTTTTTTGGGTCTTCAGCTACCTACATACCAAATTTCACCATAGTTGGTTCTGTAGTATTTGCGTGAAAAAGTAACAAACATCCATACATACACACTCCCAAACTTTCGTATTTATAATATTAGTAGGATTTAATATATATTTTTTACTGAATCGAAAGGTAGGTAGGTTGAATACGCGACTATATTTTAAAAAACCATCGAGTGATTATTCGCCGTCAATACTGCGATCTAAATATGGATAGCGACATCTATTGGTCAGGTCGAAACTTTCGGCGAAATTTTCATCTGTCTAGTTAACACTGGCTATAAGGAACAGACTAGTTATAGACAGAAAATTCCAAAAAAGGAATTCTGGATTTTCTGGTGGTAAGAAATACACGTCGCCTCTACCAATGGTAGGAATAATGTGTTGTCTAGTTGAGACTCGAGTAGAGGAACACAACAATGGCGAATAATGACATTTCATCAGAAATGGGTTGGATACCAATTAAGAAGTATCGTTCTAAAACTCCAAAGACACTTTGTCTAGATGAAATCCTAAAGTAAAATTTAATTTTAGCTAATCAAAATATAATATTTTACATTTGTGACTTCATATCCAAAGGTTAAATACGGAACACTATTAATGAGACTTTGCTGTTTCTGTCTCTCTGTATCTCATAAGCCGTAATAGTTAGAATGTTGAAAATTCTACAGATGACATATTTCTGTTGACGCTATAACAACAAATACTAAAAACGAGATAAAATATATACATCAATATTATTACTGGACAAATTACAAAAACACAAACAAAAACATGATCTAACCCCAAATTAAGGTTTTATTTTAATTTGTTTTATTTGTTTCCTTAGTACATAAGAGTTTTGTGTACAATAAACTATTAAATAAATAAATAAATAAGGTGTTACAGCGATACTAGGTACATAGAAATACTCAAATAGATATAAGAATAAATTTAATAAACACCCAGATTCGGAATTACAAACATCTTCGTCACACAAATGTCTGTCCCCGTCGGGAATCGAACCCAAGACTCGCGGTTAGTCGATGCGGTTAGGGGTGTACACTCGACCAACGACGCAGTGATTATATATCTATAGGTATACTTCGATACAAGTTATTTTTTATATTTTAATATATGGTGCGGAACTGTTTGTACGCGAGTCCGACTCGCACTTGGCCAGTTTTATTTATTTCTTTTTCCATGTTTATTTTATGGCACACACACATGAACACACACACACACAGACGCGAACGAACGCACGCACCTACGCACGTCAAAATTACAACACCCAACTTCTCGTATCAGGGTTAAAAATGGAGTAACAAGTATGTAAATTATACCGCACAAGTGAATTGTTTTGAAACCCTTATTTCACAGAAAAACGCTTAGATATCAAGCTATTTAGAAAAAATAAAACGTAACGTTAGAAACTCTTTAAAGGCACAGCCATTCAAAACATAGAACAATGGGGGAGCGCCTCGTATAACCGTAGGCTACACTTCCATTTGCAATCTTCGTTTGTTTTTATTTTAGATTCGATTTAAAAATTGGTTTTCTATGGAACATTTGACCCCTATACGAAAAACAAAAGAGAATTTTTGAAGAGTGAATATATTTGGTTAATACATACATATATTCAAGCCATGTCCCTAGCGGTGTAGAAAGAGAGAATCGTATCCCTGCATACTTGCCTAGCTTCCTCCACATTCATCATTCATACACGCCGGTTGCGGAGCCTCTAGACACCACTCTCGGAGGGTTATTTAATCGTGGAATGTCAATCGAGATCTCCCCGGATACCTAGATCCATCCACTTTTGCATTGAATATCAGCTGTTTTGTTAATTTTTCATTTTTCATCCTTTTCACATGACCGAACCATCGGAGCACGCCTTTTCTCATTTTTACACCGACACTTTTGTTCGGTAAATATACTGTCGATATACGAAGTGAAATGACGCTTTAGAAACATCAGAGCAGCATGTGAAATCCCATCCCTGCTAATATTATTATTAATACGAAAGTAACTGTCTGTCTGTGTGTCTGTTTCTCTGTCTGTCTAACTATCTGTCTGTCTTTCTGTTACGTTTTCACACCGAAGCCACTGAATTGATTTTGATAAAATTTGGTACAGAGATTGAATTGACCTTAAGGAAGAACATAGGTTAATTTTTAACCGACGAAATCAAAACAGAGTATGTTTTTACAAAAATAATCCACTTTTTGAAAGTTATCTGTGTTTTGAAAACAATAATTCACGCGGTGAAGTCGCGTGCGGAAGGCGACTAATATTATAAATACGAAAGTAACACTGTCTGCCTGTCTATCTAATACGTTTTTACACCTAAACCACTAAACCGATTTTGATCAATTTCGTTACAGAGATTGAGTTGACTTTGAGGAAAAATATATGCTACCTATTAGCCGACTACATTCAAATAGGTTACGTTTTTCACAATAAGTATTATAATTCTAAAAAAGTTCTGCCCTTTTAAAAAAGTTATCTGTGTTATTAAAATAATTCACTGGGGCTATATTCGCTTTAAAAATTAGTTTACATTTGATCCTCATGCGATCCTATTTACCTATCCCTTTGGGGAATGTAATAGATAGAAGTTGTAGATGTCGACGGACTTATATTTATCGGACGGAATATGTATTTATTTATTTTTAAGTAGTACAAATTATATAACCAAATGCGTCAATAAATGACGTCACATATACAGGGGGATCCCCAGAGTGTAACTGGGAGGTGGGAGTCTCGACGGGTAACGAAAATGTTTCAATCTGATTATTCAATCACGTTATTACAAGTTTAATATGTGCTCTCAGGTGTAGCACAGTGTTCATTTATAATAGCACGAGTAGATTTTTTTTCCAGGGTTCCGTATCCAAAGGGTAAAATCAAAACCCTATTATTAAGACTGCTGTCCGTCTATCTGTCTGTGACCAGGCTGTATCTCAAGTTCCGTAATAACTAGACAGTTTCTATATTTCTATTGCTTCTGTAGCAAAATATGCTAAAAACAGAATGAAATAAATATAAAAACAGTGTCCCCATACAACAAACGTGTTTTTTTGCCGTTTTTATAGATAACTAGCTGTGCCCGCGACTTCATCCGCGTGTGATTCAAATATTCTGTGAGTTTATGTAACACTATTTGTAAATCAAGAACGGCTTAACTGATTCGGGTGAAAATTGGTGGAGAGATAGATAAGAAGCAGGAAAAGGACATAGGCTACTTTTCAGTCCCAGTCCAGTTTCCAAGTCCGGTTCAAGTTCGTCGGGAGAGCTAGTTTTTTTTATGAGATAAGACGGCGAACAGGCATACGGGTCTCCTGATCGTAAGGAACAACCGTGGCCTATAGACACCATAGATATTGTAGGTGCGCCGCTGCCCTGTGGTCGGGCTGTTAGATCTATGTGGCTACCCTACCCTCCGGATCGGAACACGACAATGTCATTATTGCGTCAGGAATGGATAAGGCGGTGGATCCTTACCCGGGCGAATTGCTGCACACTGCACAGCACTCTAAGTCTACCACCAGTGGTCATGTTAGCAGTGACGCAGTTAACCTACGCTCGCCTCTTACGAGCTGCCTGGTAGGAAGGCAGTTGGTTTATTCTACACACAGGACCCTTGACGGGTACGGAGAGGACAACACGGGGAAAAATCAGTCGAATTATATTACGATCTAAATACGTATAGAGCCATCTATTGGTTGCATCAGGTATTCCATTGTCTATTTGCCTAGGTCACTGTTCGTGCGTAACATTCTGGTGAGAGACATACAGATAAACAAACGGAAAGCGCAATTTTAGCAGAAATTTCCATATTCAAGAAGATCGTGATGAAGATATTTTATAGGCGACGTGTTTTCATTTTCTTTCAAAAAATTGTTAAGCTTATAACATAATACACAAGACACAAAAACATTAGCCAAGTTCTGGTGTCTGTAATGTGTAAGTAAAACTTTCCTTATTTACATATATGGTTGGCCTAAACTGGAAGCAAGTTTGAATATAACAACGTCATAAAATATGAGAAATGCCTTTGTAAAAAAGTTGTGTAAAGTGGTACATGAAGTCATTAAGTCGGGCGATTAGGACAGTTGTAGGAACCGTCACGCGATCCGTGACAAATATTTTACGAATAATGATAACAATAAGTGATTGTTACATTATAAATTGTTTTATTTTGCGTGTAAACTAAAATAGATTCCCAATTTTGATCACAGACGCGACATTATTGTGCCTTAATGAACTTTTCAAACTGCCCGCATCCCTCGCTGCAATATTATGGTAACGTACCGCGTCTTTGTCGTCAAGAATGATGCTTACAGAATAATTTTTATATATGTTGACTTACTTATGTTCAATCCACTTTAAGTTTTTTTATGGGATAAGACAGCGAACAAGCACAGGGGTCTTCAGGTGGTAAGAGACAACCGTGGCATTTACACACCATAGATGTCGTAGGTGCGTCGTGTCCTATGCTTGGGCTGTTAGGTCTAATGTGCAAGTCTATCGGCTATTCATTACTAGTATGAATTAAATATATATTTATACATAGACAGAGGTCACTATTTAACTAAAATCTCAACTTAAACCATGTTTTAAGCGGATCTTTGCTTTACAGATAGTTTAATGAGGCTTTTGCTAATGGTTTTTGGGAAGTTCACTCCTACGACAATAAAATAAGGGATATACATTTATGAAAATCATTTATTATATTTTTAATCTGATCCAATTACTCGCAAAACTAACTTCGTTGTCTATAGGCGGCGAATATATCTTTCGAATACTTTCCAAACCTTAAAAAATTAATTACAATAACATACATGTAAAAGTTCAAAGTACAGCAGAATTTTCTCGGACTTTCTATCTCAACACGTTTACAAAATAATTTATAGGCATAAGTTAATTTTGTAACTAACTTCAGTTACTTTTATATTATATGCTACATACATAACTTATTTTGTAACAAGTATTTTTTGTAAAAAATAATCATTAGACGTTACATATATAATATTATTAACATTTTTTTACAAGCTTCTGTTGTTTACTCAGTAAATATATGAGATGTCTATAGGCGGCGAATATTATATCACTCGAATGCTTTCCCAGGCGTTAAAATGTTAATTATCACAACATACGCGTAAAAGGGCAAAGTTCAATAGATTACATTTGAATAATTAAACAATGCCAACATAAGGAAGTTAAAATTTCAAACTTTCAAATTCGAGGCTGTGTTTTGCGACACTTCACACATTGAATTTGTGTTGCCGAAGTTTTCCCCCATAAGTCCGGGTTCTGTTGTAGAATAGGCCAACTGCCTTCCACCTAGGCAGCTCGTAAGAGGCGAGCACAGGGTCTATTGTCACCAACACCGTGACATTGACTAGGTGTTAGAGTCATGCAACGATTTGCACAAATTGGTACCACCGTCTTACCTATTCCCGCAACAATAGCGTCAGTGCTTGGCATTATTATGTTTCGGTTTGCAGAGTGAGGTAGCCGGTAAACTTACTAACGTAAAAAGCTTACCAACTCAGCTTCAGGTTGGCAACGCACCATTTCCACCTTTGGTGTCTAGGCGACGTGTATTTCTTACCATTAGGACATCCATCTGCTTCTTTGCTTTCCAATATCATATAAAATAGTACCAGATTAGCAAAGTAGAATCTATACTTTTCAATTGTATAACTATTAAATGACACCTATTTTTTTCCAATGTTGATTTTAGTTCAGTTCACTATGGACAGACGGACGTACATACATACTCACTGTGTGTCGGTAGAGTTACACATCAGGGCTAGCTACCTGGCCACGGGACATTGACGCACCTACAACATCTATGGTAGGCACGAGACAGGCTACGGTTATACATTTACCATTAAAAGTGCCATGAGCTTGTTCGGTGTTTTGTCCCATAAAAAGAACAAAAAAGACAAACACACATACATACTAATATGTATGTACAAATACACGAAGTACCCACTTATATTTAGTATAGATATAAAACTATTATGTGCGAAGAATAATATCCAATTTGTCATCTAGACCAAGATTTTATTTCGTAAAGCATGTGTTATTCCCACTGGGAAGCAAATAACTTATGTAGGTCACATGAACCGTATTATCTTTAGGGGTTCGAAATATAATTTATTTTAACTTTTATTATAAATACATGAAAAATTCTGATACATGAAAAGTAAAAAATTCTGCCCTGTACAAGTAAAATTAACATGCTTTTGGGATGAAAAGTGAAACTGCCCTATGTTGGTCCGGGCCCTCTGTGTAGAATAGACCAACTGCCTTCCTACCAGGCAGCTCGTAAGAGGCGAACATAGGTTAATTGGGTCACTTCCAACATGACCACTGGTGGTAGACTTCTGTGTGTGCCGTGTAAGAATCCACCGCCTTACCTATTCCTGCCGCTATAATGACATTGTCGTGTTTCGGTCCGGGGGTAAGGTAGCTGGTAGACTTTCACACAAGGTTTAAAACCCGACCTCAGGGCAGCGGCGTACCTACAACATCTATGGTGTCTATAAGCCACGATTGTCTCTTACCATCAGCGGGGTTATTGTGTATCTTTTTGACAATTATAAGATACGAACTCCGAGCCGGAGTTCTCATATATTCACTG
>DVZL01008645.1:0-10149 GCA_018236625.1 Lasaia peninsularis | reverse complement strand
TATATTTCTTCAGCATTAAAGATTACACGTTATTTTTTTCGGCCATATCTAAATCACATGCATATTCCCTATTGCTGCAGGTGCGTCACGTCACATTTAATTTATTTTTCAATAAGTTATTTGTGTTCAAGATATAAAAATGTGTACAGGTGGCCAACGTGTGTCTTCATCGGCGTACAGTTAAATATGGTGTGAGGTCGTGATGAGGATATACTGACGGAGTCGTTGGAGTCGGAGGAGAGCGTGCCGAGCGTAGAGCCGAGCCGCTTGAGAGAGTTGGCGCGCCGCACGATGGTGGCGACGGTGCGGCAGTACAACGCCTTAGCCAGCGCGTCGCGCGCGCCCGCGCCTCTTCCGCGTCCCCGCGCGCCTGTCCCTCGCTCGCCCGGCCCCCGCTCACTTGGCCCCCGCTCGCCTGGCCCTCGCTCGCCCGGCCCCCGCGCGCCCAGCCCCCGCGCCAGCGCTCCTCCGCCTACGCCCAGCAGCAGCCCCGCGCTCACCAGCTCCGACTTCACAAAATATATGTCTTTCTGTAATTCTAACGTTACATACGAACCGACGAATACTTTTCCACTGATCCGGATAGTGAAACCGGAAAATATCTAATGGTACAATTGTAGTTGGTTGATACTTGCTTTACTATCCGATAATTAATCCTGAAATAGTAAAATAATATTCTGTCGCTAGACTTTTCATCGATGGTGGGCGACTGAGGGCTTTGATCAATAATAATATAAATGAAACGCAGTAAAACTGAAAAATCGATTTCAAGTTCATCATTAAGTTAATAAATGAACTCTTTTTTAATTTGGTTTTTGAAAAATGTCTAAACCGATTGTCACATAATTTATATGGGGCGATCGTTGAGCTAAGCCAAACTGATTATTGCAAAAACATTAAGGTAACGATATAAAATCTTGAACTAATGACATAACGCGTAACATACACACAAAAAACGACATTTGATCGAAGTGATTACCTCCTCCGTTTTTTTCGTCAGTTGATAAAAAATGCATTGCTGCCTACAATATGAATATATTCAAAACAAAAATATTACGTTGAGTATCAGTGTCACCTGGTCTATGCCGGCGACGTCCCCCGTGTCGGGGACCCGCACGTTGCCCAACAAAAGCACGGCTGCGAGCACGCGTAATACGTCCAGCAGTGGGATGCCCAGGACGCCCAGACAGCTACGCCACGCCGCGAACCGCGCCCCTTCCTCCGCCTCACTCGCCCCGCGCGCGCCGCCCACTATGGCAGGACTCAGGCCACTAGTAACACCCGCTGATAAATACCTATAAAAATGGTTAATCAAACTCACCAAAATTTAACTTCTTTTGATGCAGCGCCCGTATAAACGAGTCGTATTAAGGTGTGTGAGCGATATATTTCTAGCGTCATTGTATTCTATATAAAACACACATATTTTCACGTCAGGTCACTTGCTCAGTAGGCAGAGAGTCTATACTCTGCCTCCCGCACCGCGTGCCATCATGATTGTCATGATTCCTACATACTTGCCTATCTTCCTCCACATTCATTACTCTCTTTCTTCAAAGACGCCGGATTCGGAAACTCTTGACACCACCTTCGGGTGTGTTCTTACTTCACTTTAATGATTACAATATAGTCGGAAGATCATCATCACTCCAAGAAGGGTACCTAAAATCGTTGGCGGTGTAGTTGTCAAGATGGAGCTGCGAGCGCTCGTCGGGCGTGAGTCCCGCCAGCATCTGGTAGAAGATGTGGTAGTTGCGCTCGCCAGCCGGCGGCCGCACCACGCGCGTCTGATCCAGGAAGTAGCAATGGATCTTGGTGCGGTACAGCGCGCCGTCCGTCACTTGGACTTCGATGAAGTGGCCCTGGAAATTAAAATGGGAAGCGTCGAGGGACTATAAATAAGTTCAAAATTAGAGATTAAATCGGTGGTGAATTTTCGCACGAGAGATCGCACCTTGGTCGCCCCAATCACTAGTGAATTGATGATGACCGGAAAATAGAAGTGGTCGACATCTTCCCGGATCGGAAATCAATATTACATCTGGGCGGGGATCCAGATAGAATATTGGAATTCATTGGCTCAGGGGAGCCAGAGAAATAAGTATAAGATACTAACATTCAATCTGAGGCATTTTTCACATTTTAATCTTAAAACTAAGTAAATCGGCGTATACTCCGATAGGGTGACCCCGATGGCCAGCCCACATTCCGATTTTGTCGACATCACGATATTTTTTAAAATTATCAAAACTTTTATTAAACTTGTTAAAATCTTTTATTTAAATTGCTATGTATATTTAAGTATGTATGTTCGGATGGAAAATTTGAACTTAATTTTGAAGTAGATATTATCTTCAACCGATTGATCTGAACTTTTGTATAGTACTCGTTTATTTTGGATGACAATGCACGTTAAGGTACGTGACGTCATTCTTAATCCAACATAAGACCATCCAAGATGGCGGAATATTTATTTTTAATGCACTTCTACAATATGGGTATCAAATGAAAGGAATGGTAAGAATCGAATCGAAAGGGATATACATAATATATTTATTATGGTAAATAAAGGAAAAAAACTTTTTAAGAAAAACTTTTATTTAAACGCTCTAAAAGAAGAAAATAAAATTTTGCTTTTAAATTTAGCTATGAATTAACAACCTCATCATACACAACTTATATGATTACAAAAGCTTGTCGCGCGATTTTCTTGTGTAAATAAAGTACCCACGTATAGATTTATGTAAAATCTGCTAAGTTTAAGTAAACTAAATTTCAATTTAATAAAAAATTGATTATCGCGATAGTATATAGGTTGTAAGTTCATGGTTAAAATTAAAAGCAAAATTTTATTTTCTCCTTTTTAGAGAGTTTAAATACAAGTTTTTCTTGAAAAGTTTTTATTCTTTTATTTACTATAATAGATATACATATATACCATGCAAAAGTTGATTGAAGTAGAAGGGAATGATAGTTTTGATGTAGAGGTATTTATTGAGACACGTGCGACGTACGATGCGGGTGGAGTGGGAGTTGGCGGGCGTGGCGGCGGTGCCGAGCGCGCGCAGCACGGTGAACGCGGCCGCGAGGTGCTTGAACGCGTCCGTCTCTGGCCCGCCGCCCGCTACCTCGAACAGCCGCCGCAACAGCCACATCGACAGCTGCGTCTTGCCCGCGCCCGATACGCCTGCACGCGCACAAAGTAACGTTCGATGGTCGGTTATATTACTCAGTACCGGATTAGCAATATAGCAGGAGGCAGCAAATGCTACCACAAATATATAAAATAAAATGGAAAAGATTCTTAACCATTCTCAAAGTGAACGTTAGCCACACTGTAATTACATACATAAGTATATTGTTTATCCTGCAAATTGGTAAACTCTTACAGGGGAATCCCTTAATATTGTTTTATAACCTGACCGTGTAAAATAGTTTTCAAATGATAACCAATAAAGAAAAGTAAAATGGTTACTTAAACCTACTTTAAAGTCAGTGGACTCAGTCGTTCGTTCCTACCACAATAGGCAAGTTGACAATTTTTCAAAAAACTAGGTAATAATTTTCCTTATAATCTATTATATGCAAATTATAAATATTTAAACGAAAAACAATGGTTACGTACATTGATTTCTTTCGCATTTATGGAGAATTTTTCACTTTCATGAATTAAATCACGATAAGACTTTTTCTGAATGTTTTGTTTTATTTACACCCTAAAATTTGATAGGCAATGTAATTTAAGGGCCACTTTTTCACAATTGCTACGGGCCCCGCGCCGGCTTTATCCGGCGCTGAAATACTGCTAGCGAACTTCCGAATCGTTCGAAATACGCAACATCGAGTCAGTAGGTACGGTGACCTCGACAGTGTTCAAGATAACCGCATTATGGTGGAAATACACTAATTCATTATGGGAATAATAATACATTTATATACCTACTCGGAAATTACTTTACGGATTTGCTTGCTTGTGGTTGCGTATTCACCAATGTAGTATCGAGTTAAAAGTTAGGTTATATATAAGTTGCTTTAGTAAAAAAATGATGTGATGCACGATGCAACGACTCACCACGCGGGTCAAACTGCTGAGGAGTACCTACCTACTTAAAAAAATACAAACCGGAGAGTATAATGGCTTGCGGACAGCCGGTGTCAGCCTGGTGGCGGACCGCGTCGTGCACCAGACGCGAGGGCTCAGGGCGTTGTGGCCTCGGACCCAGCGGGGATGCCGTCTCTGCCTCCGAGTAACCGTTCACCGCCACCAGCACCGGACCCACATACGTCTACCACGCATTTATAATACTTTAATAACATATTTTAATACTAGCAACCCGCCCCGGCTTTCTACGGTATACTATACATGTTCTATACGTACATAATCCGTTGTATAGTTTTAAAGATTTAAGCATACATAGGGATATAGGGACAGAGAAAGCGACTTTGTGTTGAAGAAAACCCATTGTGTCATAAGTTGTTGTGTATTGTACATATATACATTGTGTAATAAATTAATTCAAAATATATTTTAATTGAGTATAATGTATAGTTAATGAAAGGCATAATCTTCGGCAATTGAATGTGGAAAACGTAAAAGAAAAAAATTTTGATGCGAGAAAGTGTCAGCACTAAAAGAGCAGTTCAATTTGTAATTGTCCACTTGTTACAAAGCAAAATTTTAATTAATTATTTTTATTGTGGAATATAAATGAAATGTATAGGAAAACAAAATAATGAAAAATTAGCCAAGTGCGAGTCGTCACTTATAAAATTTGTAGAAACATATTATTAACTAGCTGTGCCCGCGACTTCGTCCGCGTTTTTATTTATTTATTTTATACATTTCTAAACTATAAAATAAAATTCTGCTTGTGAAAGTTTTGTTGGTAGGTATATGTACCTTATTAATATACATAATGCATTTAGTAATAAGCGGTTATTTTAAAATTACATACAGACACTCCAACTTTATGTATTTGTATAGATATAAGCTTTATAAATATTTAGACTGTAAATCCATCAATTTGTATTATTTTCGGAAAAGAGGGTTATTGTATGAGAGCCCCTTAAATATTTACATAATTCTGTATTTGTTTGTTTGGTATTTGTTGTTATAGCGACACTATAAATACATTATCTGTGAAAATTTAAATTGTATAGGTACCGCGGATTATGAGATACAGCATCAAACACAGACAGCAGGCAGACAAATAGACAGACAAACGGGCAACGGAGCTAAGACTCCTTAATAAGATTCCTTTTAATCCTTTGAGTATGATACCCTAAAAAGAATTATCTTTATGATTCATCACTTTACGCAATCTCCGCCAGACCACTAAAACAGACAAGAAACAACGGAGCACCTACAGCATCTATGATGTCTATAAGCCACGGTTGTCCCTTACCATCAAGAGATCCGTTTTCGCTGTCTTTCGCTATTCGCTGTCCATCCTATAAAAAAAATAACAAAATTGAAATACACAAATGGTTATGACCTTATTTATGTAAATTTTCAACGCGTTATGTCGACAAAAAAGCTCTACTACTTACAAAGAACTTATTTTGATAAAATCGCGCTTGCAGCGTGCGCACGACGGCGTCCTCGGTGAGCGGCCCGCGCAAGTGGATGAGGTCGTCGACGTCCGCGCCCGCTCCTACTGCGGCCACACCCGAAGCGGCTCCGCTTGCACTCGCGGCTCCGGCGTGATTGGTGGTCGCCGCACTTGAACCGCGCCATCTTGCTTCTGGAAATATAAATAATAGCCGTAATGTTTTTTGTTATCATTTGAAACATAAGAAAGCATATTTTTATTGTAAGAAATGCTTACACATAATATATTCAATAGCTGTGCCGCTGGTGAAAAATATTAACGCGAAGAGGTAGTTATTTATTATAACATAACTCTGGCCACATTCATTATATTATTAGGGTTTATTTTTAGTTCAATAAGTTTTTATTCTGTTGTGTTTAATTTTAAGTTTGCTAATATTTTATTTTTCCTCCGATATTATACTTGTATATGTGATATAAGATATGGGAGTACCCTATTATATATGGTTTCTATAGGCGACTGTTTTCTTTCCTTGTGAAGCTTGGAATAGAATACATTTTTATATTAAGAAGAGTAAGGTAGCCGTTAGACTGGCACATCAGGTCTAATACCCCAGCCACAGCACAGCGACGCACCTACAAAAACTATGGTGTCTAAAGGCCACGATTGTCTCTTATCATCAGGAGTGCCGTGTGATATCTACTACTATATTTCAGTATTTGTTGTCATAGCGGCCACAGAAATACTTCATCTGTGACAATTTTAACAGTCTAGCTTTCATCGTTGATGAGTTACAGCCTGGTGATAAGACAGACGGACAACGGAGACATAATAATAGGGTTCCATTTTTACCCTAAAAAATGACAAATCGGAAAAAAAATCATCATCATTTTATTCTAGTTATCAGTAAGCAAAGCCTGGTATGAAGAAATATATATATGTCGACCAGAGCTCATCATTGTCTTGATAGCGTAGCCTTTTTAAAATAAGGGATATCACATACCAGTTTTAAGATTGGTAACATACCGTAGGTGTATGTACATGATATTACTGTATAAAATTCATTCATTTATTCATTCAAAATCTGTCAGATTCTTCAAAGTTCTGTTCTGTTGGGTTATCTGTTTTTAACATCATAAAAACATTGTTTTTGATGAATATTTGTTGTTAAACGTGAAATACCTGGTGGAGGTGGAGGCGGTGGAGGTTGCAGAACCTGCGCAGGTGGCGCTGGCGGCGGCGGCGGCAGTGAGAGCGGCGCGCGAGGTGGGACGGCCGGTTGCGCACTGCTGTCCGCGCCCGCTGCCGCTGCCGCTCCCGAGCACGCGTTTGTCCCCGCTCCCGCACTCGCGTTGCCCACGTGCAAGTGGTTGCGGAGCGTCACCAACTCCGAGCTGAGGCTTAACAGCCGGCGCTGCAAGTGCACCGCCTCGTTGGACGATGAAGCGTCTAAAATAATAAATAATCTCATTAACATTTGAAATTGGCAGGACTAAATTAGTATGCCTATTATATATCACAAATGGTGTATGGAAAATGCTAAAAGAAAACATGACGATGCGAAGCAATATTATAACCTATAATAAATTTATCACTTGCCGGTCTAAAGGTCCACTTGAAGGAAAACTTTAGGTAATCAATTATCAATAATTAAAACAAATTTTTACGTGTTTTAAAATTAGGATAGGTAATTGCTATTGCGAAGTTCAAGTTCAAGTTAATTTACTCGATTTCAGTAGAATACAAAGTAGAAAAAGAACGAAACATGATGATTGGTATTGAGCTTTCTATTTACCCTTTCGTCAAAAGAATAATGCTGAAAATAACACCTATTTTAAAAACGAACGAATATAATTTTAGTTCTATTCAATTGGTACCTTTTTTATGATATTCGAAGGCAAACATGCAGACGGATTTCCTGATGGTAAGAAATACACGTCGCCTGTAGACACCAAAGATGGAAATGGTATGTTGCCAACCTGAGGCGGGGAGGGTAAGCCTCTTGCGTGAGAAAGTTTACCGGCTACCCTACCTTCCAAACCAGAACACGACAATGGCGAGCACTGACGCTATTGTGGCAGGAATAGATAAGGCGGTGCAACGTCACGGTGTTGGTGACAATAGGCCATATGCTCGCCTCTTACGAGCTGCCTGGGTGAAAGGCAGTTGGCCTATTCTACAATTGAACCCAGACCAACACGGGTATTATTATTAAGTGATATTATTATTAAGTTTGTGTATTTGTCAATCCATCACTTTTCCAGTCCCAGATTTGCTCACGTAAAAGAAGCATGCCTAATCAATTGTTCCTTCAATTTTCAAATATTACGAGAAGATCAAATATAATTATTTTTGTCAAATCGTGACCGTAGAAACTAGAATTATTACTTGCGTAGTAATCCATTCAAATAAAAAATGGATTAAAATAACCCCTTTTTACTAAATGCATATTATGTATGTTTACAAAAGTACATATACCGAAATAATATTTTTTCAATTTTTGTCTGACGGTTTGTACCCGGTAATCTCTGAAATGGCTGGATCGATTTTGACGGGACTTTAACTGGCAAACAACTGATATAATAAGGAATGGCTGAGGCTTCTTTTGTTTTAGAGTTTTATTTTAGAAATGAATAAAATGAATACAGATGCGTATTTAATGGCGGGCAATGCTAGTAAAATAAAAAAAAACTCTATGAACAAATTACACAAATTGATCTAATCCAAAAGTAAGCAAATGTTTGTGTTATGGGTTATATAAGATAATACTGAAATACATACGAGAGTAATTCCTGACCCGGAAACACAGACATCATCGCACGCTAAACCGGCAAACTTTGTATCTGAGAATTAATGGAAATAGAAACCAAAACTATTTTTTTAATAATCAATGTACAGAATACCTACACTATTCTACAGTTTTATTATATGTTTAGAATACAGATATATAGATCATAGATATGTATATAAAAAATCACTACCCATACAAATCAATAAAATGACACAAAAATACACAAGTTCGCAGATAAAGATACTTCCATTTGGCTTTATTCTCGTCGTGTATAATTTAGACATCATGAGATCGACCCTTTTATTGTCCGGGCTATTAATGTGCCGCCCACAGACATACGATAAATTATTATCATATAAACTATACTCGATACCGATCTACCCTGGCTGTGACAGAGAAAAATTTGAGATTGTAAATATAATCCTAATTGACTCGTAAATATTTACATATTTCTCATATAATATGTGACATGTTACAAGCTTTAAGTATAAAACTGTACCTCGGTTGGGTTTTATTCGTTTTAAAATATTTTTGTTTGACAAGGGAAAAAATTTGAGGTTATGGAACACCCATGTTATTAAGCAAAATATTTGTAATTGATATGCTTACTATGTAATTGATTGCGCCCTTGCCCGTGTGAATTATTTTAGTAAAATAGACATCTTTCAAAGGGCAGACATTTTTCCGACTTATAATACTTATTGCGTAAAAACATACCCTCTTTTTAATGTAGTCGGATAAAAAGTAGCATATGTCCTTCTTCAAGGTCTACTCTATCTCTGTACTAAATTTCATCAAAAACGGTTTAGTGGTTAAGGCGTGAAAGCGTAACAGACATTTACTTTCGCATTTATAATATTGTACGGATTTTATTATGTTTTCAGTAATTATCATAGCAGCAACTGTTAAAAGTTCCATATTATCACGGTTTATGAAATACGGCCTGACAAACGGACAGAGGAGTCTTAGTAATAGGATCCCGTTTTTACTCTTTGGCATATTGACGTGTGACCAATAACTAGGTTTTTAAAGAAAATTGAAGTAGGTTCAATAATTATCTAACCGGATAAGTCGCTTAAACATTTTTGTCCATTGTAATTGGTACTCGCACGTTAATTATGAAATTTGGTACGTTTATTATAAAATAATAATTAAACGATTTTTTTGCAGAATATGGGTGTTAAAAAGAAAATATATTTTGTGAAAATAAACTCAATTAAATTTTTTCGACGACTCACGACGTCTAAAATGTGTTTGAAAAAGTAAAAAATAATTAAAAACCCCTGACACCAAAAATATGTTTGACCCGATGAACTTCAAAAAAACTAAAAACAAAAACGCGCAAAAGTGGTGCATCCACGCACGCACACACGAACGCACGCACGCACATATACATCCACATCCTCACACCCCAAACTTTTATAAAGTCTCTTTACAATAAATTTTGTAATAATTTTTTTGCAATAGAAAGAAACAGTCATTATGTAAATAATTATTGCTAGTATATTATTAGTCCATTGAAATGTTACATGAGTTTTACATTTTTTAGAGGACGCAATTTAATTATTGGAACATGTGGGAGGGGTCAATAGAAGCTTAACTTGAAGTTTGTGGGGTCGCCACCCTTGTCCCTACTACTACTATGCGTCTTACAAAAAATTTTCAAAATCAAAATTTAGTTTCTGAGATATAGCGGAAAAAGTGTTTCCACCCCCTTTTCCAAGATGGCGGCCGGGGGACAAGAGTGGTGACCCCACAAATTTCAAGTTAAGCTTCTATTGACCACCCCTACATGTTCCAAAAATA
>DVZL01008644.1:0-10149 GCA_018236625.1 Lasaia peninsularis | reverse complement strand
CGGAACACGACAATGTCATTATGGCGGCAGGGATAGGTAAGGCGGTGGATCCCTACCCGGGCGAGTTGCTGCACAGCACTCTACCACCTAGCAATTCGTCCAGTAATATTTATTTACTTATTTAACTTCCAATATGACCACTGATGGTAGAGTGCTGTGCAACAACTCTCCCTACCTATTCCTACCGCAATAGTGAAATTGTCGTGTTCCGGTCCGGAGGGTAGGGTAGCCAGTAGACTTGCACACACGGTCTAACAACCCGACCACACCTATAGCACCTATATCACCTATAGCATCTATGGTGTATATTTCTTACTATAAGGAGACCCGTGTGCTTGTTCGCTATAATATCACATAAAAACAATACTAATGCAAGAAATGCATCCAACTATCTATACAAACAAATAAAATTGAAGTGTCTGTATGTAATATTAAAATAACCGATTCTCACCAAATCCATATGTTTACTTACCAAAACAACATTTTTTAGAATTTTTGTCTGTTTGTCAGTCTGTCTGTCCGTCCGACTAACCGAAAGTTATATTAGAAATGTATAAAATAATTAAATAAAAACGCAAACGAAGTCGCGGACACAGCTAGTTATAAATGTGAAAGCTTATGACCGAGTGTATTTGTTACCAGTAATACGTAATACATCAGAATGACGCATAAGCTACTTTTTATTCGACTACAATAATTTCCTCATGTATTACCCGAGGTTATGTCAAAAGTCTCCCAATTACCCTTTGAGTACGGAACCCTAAAAAAGAGGAAAACATATACAATCTCACCTCTGGGTAAGAGGATTGACTGGTTTCCCATTCCTCATCCATATTATCCGTATAGGATCATCTCCCTTCGCGTGGCACTCGATAGTAACGTGCTGCCCCAATTTCGCCGTCAGGTTCCGTGAGGGAATATCAAACGTCACTGGCTCTGAAAGAGTAAAATTATTAGAAACAGGACGTGACAACCCCATCGCACTGGTATCTCACTGGTACAGTCGGTTGCAGAATTTAGTTACGTCAATTTGCTATCGTCAGTATTCTTTTTTGTTATGGGATTATACAGCGAACAGTCACAGGGTTCTCCTGATGGTAAGAGACTACCGTGGCCAATAGACACCATAGATTTTGTAGGCGTGTTCCAGACTCTGGTCGGGCTGTTGGACCTTATGTACAAATGTGCAGATCTCTGGACCAGAACATAACAATATCATTATGGCGGCAAGAATAGGTAAGGATCCCTACCCGGGCGAGTTGCTGCACAGTACTCTACCACCAGTAGTCATGTTGGTAGTGACAGAGTTAGCCTATGCTCGCCTCTTACTATAAATGTGCCAAATTTCATACTCCCTTTCGTAAATTTCGAAAAATGGGTCTAAAGTTTCTGCATCACGTGTTATTATATTGATATACAATTTAAAAATCTTACTATTAACAGATATCCATATCGTCTTGCTTAAAGCTTCCCCGACTCCATTTTCCACGTGACACGTGTATAGGCCAGCATCAGAGAGGGCTACAGACTCGAATATGAGAGAACCGTTGGACAAACTCAGCACTCCACCTCCCGCTACTTCTAGGACTGGTCGCCATGCTTCCGATATAACTAGAACAAATTATTTGTTAGTACCAGAACTTGTTTTTTTGGAAGACGGGGGACCTGGCGTGTAGATATGTATGTATCTAATTATTTATAAATATTGATCAGGTGACTAACACTCATTACACAAGCCTGTTATTGTGTCATTCTTGTCCAGAAATATTTATTTATAAGCAGTTACCCGCGGTTTCGCCTGAGTAATATGGGTAGTTATTAAACTATCCTGCGACAACCCCTTACGGTATCGGATTTTTTTTAATTTTTAATCAAAATACATATATTTGACCTTTTAATTGAAATTAGTTTAGTAGTTTTAGAATTTTATTCGAGCATAGGGGGTGTTCAAGTATTACGTAACGCAATTCTTGAAAATGTTTCACCCCCCCCCCCACCTCCACCCCCTACGTAACGTGCCGCAACGTTGTTATATAGCCTTTTGGAACGAAGTTCCTTATTGCGCGTTGTTAAAGGGGGCTAGACGGAAAAAATTCTTACGAAAAGTTGTCACGACACTTTTTCCGACGACGACATAAACACAGTGTTTTTTGCTATAGTAACCACTGTGTTTATGTCGTCGCCGGATTTAGCTGTGCAGCCGTGCGCGTGTTTCTCTGTCTGTCTCTCTTAAAAAAAAGCAAGCCAGATATTTTCATTTCTATTTCGCATTAAACAGTGTGGTGTCCCGACGATTATTTTTTTTTAAATCGTAAACTTCATTCTATCCTGGTGTCCCTTGACACCTCTCAAGTTTTTATCTATAAAAGTCACAACTATGTGCCACAAAGTACCAGTAATTCTCTAAAAGAAACAGATTGCGCCACTATAAAATAAAACGGTGTTACGTATAACGTTGATCCCTAATGTCCATTACATCCTTGGAGTTTTACAAGACCCCTTCCCCTCCCCAATTTGCGTTACGTAATACTTGAACGCTCCTATACATCGTGATATAAGAAATGAAATATATACAGAAACAGTTACCCGCGGATGATTTCCAGATGAAATTTATATAGCAAGTCTACCGGAAAGTCTATATCACGTTAATAGTGATAAACGAACGAATGTTGGTTTGTCAATAAAACTAAGACAAAGATTTCGAAAAGAACAGTTAGCATATTATATTCTTCAACAGCAGGGGAACTTTGCTCAATGTGTAGTCACTCGAGCGCCGTAAGGACTTATATTTTTTGTCTGTTAGATAGTGAAGAAAAAAATGTGACGTTCATAGCCTTGGAAAGAGCGTATAAAAGCTACAAAATTTACAGACATATAATCCTACTCGAGCACTTTTTTTATGAGTATCACTCCTGATGAACTTACCTCCTAGTTTATTTACTATATCATTAAAATCTTAATGATTTAAGCTGTTCATAATGAAAAACATAGTTCTACATTTCGCTGTCGGGTAAAAACACAGTTGTGCACAACCAAACATAAACTTTTACCTCGCATAACATTTTAATACAAGAACAATAATTCTCCCGTAAAAAAATACGCATTCTCATAAAAAAACTCCCATTCACTGATCCTTGAAAAAAGCCGTAAAAGCAAATTAGAACGCGAGCTTCTGTATTAATTTTAGCAATTCTGCGAAACGTAGCCATAATATTTTAATATTACGGAAATTCTGAGCAATAGGGCCTTTTAATTTAAGTAAGTGTCCGTATAAAGTTCATGTTATTAGTGAATTAAAAATTTTAATTACATATTTCGTTTTTAAGCGGAACGTTTTGTTTCATTAATTTACCAGTGAGTCGTGGCAGCCCGCGGTTTCGCACGCGTTTTACAGTTATTACGAAATATCGAGATAAATTAATATTTCAGATAGTTTCATAAGTCAACAATTTTCTCAATTTAACAATAGACTTATTCCTCCCCACACTCCTCACTATAATAGCACGGAAAAGTACCAGGTCAATGAGGTCAAGCACGTAGTGTGAATATTTGACATGATTTTCATTTTATTAATGTTTTGTTTTATCTAATACTTTTTGTATTTAGGGGGAGACAAATCGATCAAAGCTAGGTTTTATTTTAGTAAAATGTCGTTTTGTGGCCGTTATCAATAACCTATCTTAGGCTTACTAGAGTTTTGTTGCTACGATATTTTTATTAATAACAGTGGCTGCCTGGTTACGGTAGCCCTATATCTTATAGTTGATAGGTTAATCGTGTTTTCATTTATTAAAAACCTCCTACAATATCATTAGAATACGAAGCTAAATTTCGCCACCATTTACAAAGTAAGGAATGCTTTCAAGCCCGGGTTCAAATCTCGGTCCGATCGTTTATTTTATTTTTTCTCTTTTTATATTATTCATGTTTCTAAGTTACATGTAAATATTATTTCAAAAAACATAATGTACTAAAAAAGCTCAGTCACCCAGGTACTATTATAGGGTGTCCGAAAATTAGTGCACAAATTTTTATAGCCTGTACGTGTAAAAAATTCATGTCTGAAGCTATCAAAATAAAAAATATATATATCAAAAACATACATTGTGTTTTTATTTCAATGAAATCGCGCTCCTATAAGCTTATGATACTAATGTACTTATACAATTATTTGATAAGCTGATCATAACTTAAGTAATTTAGTATTCGAAAGTAAGATTAATTATTGAAGAACTACGTGGAACAGTATTTTTACTTTCATTCTTTTTTAAACTTATTTAAATATGTATTTTATTAAGACAATTTACCGTACGTTTCGAAGACTTTGTATTAAATCTACGTACGTTAGCCTAGGGCCAGGTCATAGATATTGTGCGTCATAATTGCAATTTCATTAAAATAAAAATACAATGTATTTTTTATGTTTCTTAACATTTTAAATTAATTAATCAATTGAGAACATTTTGTGCACTTATTTTCGGACACCATATATAATGTACATTCAGATATTAATCCCAGTGATTTTTAACTTATTCATCATTCAGTAACCCCAAAAAATTACTTGCGAATGCAAATGTTTAGCCTGTATATCAATATGTAAAATAAATGGTTTACCTTCTTTCTTCAGCCAGTGTGTTTGAGGTTGCGGGTATCCATTAGCATTACATGAAACGTGACCATTTCTGCCCAATAATAGAGATGTGTTTTGAGGTTCTTCACTCCACTTCGGGGCAACTGTTTGATAAGATTTTCAGTTGTGTTATCTACACATATATATAGGTAGGTACAAATAAATAAAATTGGAGTGTCTGTATTTATACCCGCTACCGCATCTGGACCGATTTTGATGAGACTTTCACTGACTGATAGCTAATTTAATAAGGAATGGCTAAGATTACTTTTATTTAAAAAATGTATAAAATAAAATAATTAAATAAAAACACGGACAAAGCCGCGTGCACAGATAGTACAACAATAAAATAGATTGAAAGATGAACACTTAATCCTAAGCATTTTTAGCATCTACATATTCTGTAATATAGATTATAGATCTGTAATTTAGATTTAATGCATTTTTCATACTTATTTAAACTTAGATCTTTTATATGGTGATAATTATATTGATAACTAAACTAAATTTATACACGATAACTAAATTTATCAAAAAAGAAATTTTATCCCGAGTATATAAGTACGGATTAAAGTATTACCTTTAATATATAAATTGACAGTCCTATTGACTTTGGCCACATGGTTCGCAGCCACGCAAGTGTAGGTTCCACAGTGGTCCAGAGACACATTCTTGATGATGAGCACGCTGAATACCTCCAAGCTACGTTCCACTATCTGTATCACAAAGGATTCCATTCATAAAACCGAAACAAAGATCTATCACCCATGTTTCACTGCAAGTATTGTAATGTAGACAACTTCGAAACAAGCCAGCCTTTTGAGAGTGAGTTAGCCGGTCCTATAATTCTATAAAAATGATATAGATAGGTCTTTATTAGGAGTATGATCTCCAGGTGCCCTTAGCACTGTAATTTTATTTATTAAGGCCGATATAATTGAGACTCAATGTAAAAATGCATCTATTTTCTGGATTGGTACTAAATTTTAATCTGTAAAAATAAATAAAGTTGGAGTGTCTGTATGTAATATTAAAATAAACGCTTTTTATTAAAAGCATGTGTATATTTACACACAAGGTACTTATACCAAAATAGTATTTTTTTATTTTTGCTCGTCTGACTGTTTAAGTTCCAGAGATTATCGGCTTGCTAATCTCTGGAACGATTGTACCGATTATGAAGGGACTTTCACTGGCAGACAGCTGATGTAATAAGGAAAAGCTTAGGCTACTTTTATTTTAGAAATGTGTAAAATAAAACAATTAAATAAAAACGCGGCGAAGTCGCAGACACAACTAGTTTTAAAATATATATCGTTAGTATGGTCAATTGTCGGTGACTGTAACTGTCGAATGGGGAATTCTGAAAACCAGTGTCGAGTAACGACCGTTGAATTACGACCGTTGGTATCAGTAAATTGTATAAACAAGTAAAGCCTCGGTGGCCTAGTGGTACGTGCTTCAGACTTTCATTCCGGTAGTCTAAGTTCGAACCCCGAGTTTATTCTAACTTAAGTACATTTTCTGAGTGCTCTCGGTGATGCAAAACTGAGATATGACGACGGACTGCCCACCTGACACATCATGGGACCTAATAGCGTCGGCTATTAAAAAATCACATCAAAATCCGTTTGGTAATTTTAGAAATCTAAGCACACGTAGGGGCAGACAGAAATAGACCGCGACATTATTTTTCCGCGTTTTTTTTAAATTATTTTATTTTAGGCACGTTCTAAAATAAAAATAGCTTCTTCTTCCTTATTGCGTCAACTATCTGCCAATGAAAGTCCTATATAAAAAAAGTTCCGCCGTTTCAGAGATCAGAGATTTAGATAAAATTTTACGAATAAGATAAACTTTGACGAAAATATGTACATTCAATAAAAAACTCATTGGTACATGGCGGGGTTCGAACTTGGACTATCCGAACGGAAGCCCAAAGCGCGTAACGTTAGGCCAGCGAGGCTCAAAAATAAGTAAACTTGTGAAAAAATATATTATGTTTTTTCATTTAAAATATGAATATAAGAAAGTTTCACCAAGCGTCTAGCCTCAAAGAGAAATCAAATTTAGAAAGGGTTTTCTACAAATCTATTGAGAATCTAAGTCTTTAACTGCTATACCTCTTGTTTCTGCTTTTGTCGGGACGAGTTGATCAATGACTGAAGTATTGAAACTAATTGAGTTATAGCTTTACATTCTTGAATACACACATACATTGAGTACTCTGAATTCCTACAGAGCTCTATCTGAAAATACCGTGACACAAAGCATTCCACGCACATGTTCAGTGATATCTAAACTATGTCATAGGGAAATATCTCGTTGGAAATTCGAAAATGAAATTATTTAACTGCAAAATTTGCGTATCATGAAATTTACTAGAAGTATTAATAATTGGTTAACCCAAACGTTTTTCTAACTTATGCACATTTTCTGTGTGCTCTTACAGTGAAGGAAAACATTGTAAAGAAACCCGGATTCATTGAATTCGACATTATCTGGGTTTGGACCTAGTTTCCCTTCTGGGTTGCAGAGGTCAGATGGCAGTTGCTTTGCGTAAAAACTGGTTTCCTAGTCAAATCCCCTAGATTAGGTAGCCGACCTCGATATCATCTGATATATTATTATAAACGACAAAGAAAAAGACGATTAATAATCAGATACATATTCCGCTTACATGAGTGAAATTAGTAATTACACTCCAAATAACAACACGACATTGATGAGCAACAAGACTGTAAAATTGGAACGAATTATGCACTACAACTTGCACTGAACTTGATTTTTTTCGTGTACACCTTCAAATTTTAGAAATGAATCATGTAAAATCATATTTACTTAAATTAAATTCACAATAACCCTGTGCTATTTATTTATTTCGGTTAGGAACATGAAACTATTAGACACATATTTTAATGAGTTGCATTTAAACGTAATTTAAATTATATTTTATCGGAATTAGTAAGTTGTGGACAAGAGGGTAGGTTAAAAAAGTCGACGTGAAACTTTTGCTGCAAACTGTCGTAGAAAAGCATTTCAACCAATTATTAATCTCTTTTTCTACGTATTAGCCTGATCCCGTATTGATATCGGGGTCGGCTACCTAATCTAGGGGATTTGACTACAGTCCAATCTCATGTTTATTTCACACCATTACCATTGTTATCGCTTGTTTTCCTTCAAGTCTTATTAGGAACTAGCTCCCCTAGATGCACATTATTTGCAGTCGTGCTGAGGATAATTCTAATTATGGTAAAAAGTAGCCAATATTTATCAGGGATAATGTCGATCTTTACCGGTAAAAGGATTTTTCAAATCAATTCAGTAGTTTCGGAGCCTATTCAATAAAAACAAGCACACAATCGAATATTTCCGCTTTATAACATTAGCGTTGATGTATATGTAACTAAGACATACCTTGAGATGATTAGGGATTTTCTTCCCATCCTTAAGCCATGAATAGTAAACGGGGGAATCCCCGCTCTTTAAATTGCAATGTATTTGTACTATTTGACCCTCTTGAAGGTCAGACGCTAAGAGGATTTCCTCGAGCTGCGGAGCTTCCACCACTTGCAACTCAAAAGACCTTTTCGCCATCTCCCCCGACGGACTTCTCACTACACAAGCGAAACTAGCACCATTTTCGCTCTTCGTAACCTTATTTACATTAAGAATACCATCGTTTGTCACAGATACATCCCTTTTCAGTCTTAATTTTGGTTTTCTTCCAAATATCTCTATACTCTCTGTATAGTTTGTGAACCGTTTGAAGCGATTTGACTGAGATTTGTCCTGAGCTATCTCTTTGCCTTTGTACTCCCATGTGATTTCTCTGTAATGGTAGGAATGTTTTAATATATGTAACTTGACAGAGTTAGACCTTTACTTTTCGGAAACTCGTGTTATTTGAGCCACTTCTGTGTGAGCGTATACGTGTGTGCATGTTCCCATTAGTGTGTGTGTCCGTGTGTATCGAGTAGACTATACTCCTTTTCGACGAGAGTTTGTAAAGTAACTATCAAGATTTTTTTAAAATGTGTTTCTAATGTTTAAAAAGAAAGAATTATATTAAACTAGCTGACCCGGCGAACGTCGCACTGTTAGGTGGAACAGTCAATGCATGTCGTGTTACATTTTAGCTTTTTAGGCTTTGATGAACATGATACAAAATAATTATTAAAAGTATAATACATACAGAAAGAGAATAAAAATTTAAAAATATACATAAATAATTTTTCGTTGCCCTTTAATATAATGTTGGAAAATGTTGGCGGAAATAGAAATATTAATTTCGCAAAATAGATTTCTGAACGCACGCTTAAATGTTAAACATTTGTCATTATTTCCGTACGGACACATAAATATTTTAGTTTTAAGAGGGGTTTTTAACTGTTTAGCATAGGCCACTAATTCTTTACGTTGTAGTAGTTGTAGTATGTTCGTTGGTAATGGTTTTTTACCTAATATTCGGCGGTCACCAGATACCCTGTTATTCAATGTTAAAGCGTTTTAGTTATTAAACTAGATATTGCTTTCAATATATTTATTTACCCATTACACATAGGTCAGATGGTAATGGATTTTATATGAATATTTCGTAATTAAAATAATCTATACAAAAAAATAAAATTGAAGGGTCTGTATGTAATATTAAAATAGCCGCTTTTTACTAAATGCATATGTATGCATTTAGTAAAAAGCGGTTTACGAGGTATTAGATTTACCAAAACCACATCTTTTAGAACTCTTGTCTGTCTGTTTATACCCGCTAATCTTTGAAACGGCTCGACCGATTTTGACGGGACTTTTAATGGCAGACAGCTGATGTAATAAGGAATGGCTAAGGCTACTTTTATTTTGGGATTTTATTTTAAAATTGTATAAAATAAATAAAAATGCCGACAAAGTCACGGGCACAGCTAGTATAAAAATAAACATACTTGGGCAAATTACAAAAATTGTATCTAGTCTTGGCGTCAGGCGTTTACGGTAAAACCTTGACCGTGGCCATGTTTTCTCATATTGCAATTGAAAAGATTACCTTATCGGATATCCGTAGAAAGGGCATCTTAGTGTGACAGTTTGACCGCTTTGAACTTTGAACGGAGGCAGCGTCCGGATGTAAGGAGGCCCTGGAATTAGATTTAAAGCTTGTTCCCTCCCTGACCCGGCATAACCTCATTCGTTAGATAAAAGTTCAGGGAGGAAATGTTATAACATTGATTGCAGATGAAATTGAATTACGTACAAATTTTTTACACGGTTTATAGGGAAAACACTGTCTAATAGAATCAAGTTTAAAAAAAACACGATAATGATGAGTACGAACGTTAGGGAAAAATTAAAACGCAGTAAAACTTCAAAAAATTGACTTTAATTCATTTTTATGTCATCCAGGTAAACGTTTTTTGGTTAGTTGATATATATTTTTTATATATATATTTTTTTATGATAATGGAAAGCAAACAAGCAGACGGATTTCCTGATGGTAAGAAATACACGTCGCCTATAGACAC